>CAUYPO010002815.1:0-11572 GCA_963574435.1 Cheirogaleus major | reverse complement strand
ATTAAATTATTTTGATATGCCTTATTGATTGTCTGTTCCCCAACAGACCAGCATAAAAACCAATTGATTAAGTGAACTAAGTTTGTTAGACTGTGACAGTAAAAAGAAAACCACCTCTACAGAGTCTTAGTAGAGTGTCTAGGTAGTAAAATCATGGAAGTGTGTTTATAGATATTTTGGAACCTACATACATGATTTTAAGGTAGATATTTCAAGATGTGGAGCTGGTTGAGAATGGGGAAATTTTATAACATTATACAATACCTTTGGTTCTGCAGGCACAGCAAAAAGGTAAGAATATTGAAACAAATCCTGATAAGCAAAATTAGTCTTGGTAAGTAAGCTGTTTAGTTGTTTTTTATTCTTATCTTTTAGGAACAGGTAATTTCTGGAACAGAAAGATAAGTTACTTTTACTTGATTTCAGTATAAGTATGCCTGGTTCTTGTATTGTTTTACACAGGAACAGGAATTGTGCCAGTTTAAGTTCTTAGTCTTCAAGTGATCTAACATAGCATCCTATAAGTTTTTAGAAAGATAATATAAAAAAATCTAAGGAAATTTTTCTCAGCTGTGTACCATTACACACATCCACACCAAAATATAAATTTACAGATGCAAGAAGCTAAGATGCAGGAATTAAGGGAGACATATCTACTACAGAGCTCCTGGTTTGAGAGGGACCTGAATAGACTCTGGTATCTCATTGGAGCTTGGCTTTCTCTGCAGTTTCTGCATTATGTTGTTTGAACAATGACGCAATGCCAACTGTTGTATCATATTTATTCTGAAAGCCTTTTTAGAAAAAAATTTAACCACATTCAATTTGTCTTTAGTTTTAATAAGATAAAGAGGACAAGAATTATCAGGTTATTTGAATGATTTTATAGTCTATCCTTGATGGGTGGTAAAAAATATGTCTAGGTCTATCTTAAATTCGGGCCATTGAAAAGTGAAAATATTTGCCTTGTAAAGATTTCTCATCATGTCTCAGCCCAAATATCTTTACTGAAACACTCAAGAAATGTTCATGTCTTTGTTTTCGCCCAGGATTTGATTTAAGGAACACTTTTTTCATTGGCATATTTCTGAAGAATCAACAATGTACCTGCCATAAAACATTAATTCCTTGCATGTCTAAAGATATTTGTAAATCACAGAAAACTTTTCATATGCCAAAGCCCATACTTATAAAAACATCTTTTTTTATAAAATCCTCTCTGCAGTAGAGGAGTAGCAAGTTTTAAACTCTGAGGTGCAGTAAATGTTCAAGGTCATTTTACAAGGACATGGAGAGTTGAAAGTAGAACCAGTCCTCCAAGAATTACTTTAGTGTTCTTTCAACTATGCCATTCTGCTTTGAATATCTGAGCGCAACTGCAAGACCTGGCTTAATGAGGAAAACATTTTTCTTTATTTAAAAAGTATTTATCTTCATACTTGGGAAGTCTTCTTAAATAGTCTGAACATGTTTGGATATAAAGAAAAATAATTAAATGTCTTACTAGTCACCTGAACTCTCTTCAGCTACAGTCTTATGGGATGGGTGGGTAAGAAAGAGATTTGTCTTAAGGCGCTTTGGTGCTGTGTGTTTAAATGTGGCCTTTCTCCAAAAGAAAGTCCTTGCTTCCAAGGATTTCAAGTATCTAAGGTAAAGAATTAGGTTAATTAAGAAAAATCAATATATAATGTAGCTATTCTTATATAAAACACAATAAAATAAATTACTAGAAAAGGAAAATGGAAAAACTACATTCAAAACATAAACCCACATTTTTTTTTATTTCAGAATATTATGAGGGTACAAACATTTTGGTTACATAAATTGCTTTTGTACTGTTTGAGTCAAAGTTGTAAGTGCTCATCAGTACATGAGTGGATTGATAAAATGTATATGTATATAACAGAATACTACTCACCCATAAAAAAATAGTGAACTAACACCTCTTGTATTAACATGGAAGGAACTGGAGACCATTCTTCTAAGTGAAGTATCACAAGAATGGAAAAAAAACCACCACATGTACTCATCATTAAATTGGTACTAATGGATCAACACTCATGTGCACATATAGAAGTAACATTCACCAGAAATCAAGCAGGTGGGAGGGGGCAGGAGGATGGGTAAATTCCCACATTTATTATTATTATTATTACACTCAACATACATTTAAATTACTGGTATTTTATGCTTACTTATTTCTGTTTCTAAAATACCAGTTTTCATAAAAGAAGATCTGTGTCTAAAGCACATTTATAATGCTTCATTGCCCAGCCCAGCTTGCCTATAAATGATCCATAAATATTTTTCAACTCAATGAATGCACCCATTCCTGTACATATAACAAAGTAATACAAAAGAAATTATAGTCTAAGTCAAGTTACTGGTAATCAAATATAGCCATTTTAGTCTTAATTTGTAAAAGACTCAAATCTTGCTAGAGATAAAAGCAATCAGAGGTACTCTAGTATTATGGGTTGCATTGTGTCTGCCAAAAGAATGTGTTGAACTCCCAGACCTCAGGACATGGGAAGGTGACCTTATTTGAAACAGAATCTTTGTGGATATCATTAAGTTAAGATGAGGTCATTGAGGTGGGCCCAATTGCAATGTCTGGGGTCATACCAAAGGAAGAGAGATAGACACAGAAGGAAGACAGCCATGAGGAGACAGAGAAGAGATTGGAATTATGCAGCCACCAGCTAAGGAAAGCCTGGGGCTACAAGAAGCTGTAAGAGGCGAGGAAGGATTATCCTTCAAGGCTTCTGAGGGAGCATGGTCCCTCTCAACACCTTAATTTTGGGTTTCTGTTCTCTGTAACTATTAGAGTATAAATTTATTTTGCTTTAAGCCACCCAGTTTGTGGTACTTTGCTATGATAGCCTTAGGAAACCAATGCATCAAGGAAATCTGAAAAAAGATTGGCATGGTGAATTCCAAATGGAACTTCCTCAAGTCCTGTGCAATAGAAAGAAAACCTCAGGCATTCGGCCCTTGGACCAAAGCTGTAGGCCAGTGGTTCATATTTTGTGCCTAAAAAGCAAATGAATTACAACTATCTAATAAGGGTGCAGTGTCAATAGCCAAACAGACCTGCTTAGACCCAGAGAACAATATACCAGGTAAATAACCAGCATTTCTCCCATTGCCAAGTACAATACAGGAACCTTTCCACATACAAGAGGGAGAGATACAATATCCATTATTAACAATTTATATGTTCAAGTGTGTCTCATGCTATTTGCCATTTAAATTCTTTTTTTCTTTTCCTGAACATCACTAATTATTTCCTGGAATAACGGTTACATGTTTTTAAAGAACCAACTAATTGCCAAGTCTTTCACTCTAACTAATTGCCAAGTCTTTCACTCTAACTATAATTTCTCCCTTCTGATTTATTGTTCACACTATTCTAAAGAAAATAAGAAAATATTGTTATTTTACAGGATTTGGGTTTAAATGGTTATCAAAATAACACTCAAATATAAAACCACAAAGAGTGTATATTAACTTGAAACCTGAAGACACATAGATCAATCCTCTATTGATTCAGCCAGTTTAAAAGCTTAGGTGTATATTGGCAGTAATGCATTAAGTACAGGATTGTGCATAAAATATTTGTAGAGTCAAGTATATGAAATCAGTAGTATATGTTCATTAAGTACAATATAATACATATAGAATATATGGAATCAAATATATGAAGCTGGTTATAAATGAATGTTAATTCTCAATCCTAGATTTATTTAACCATAACCTATTAAAGGAAAAGAGACTCAAATCCATGTTAAAAACTGGAAAAAAATATGAAGAAAAATCAAAGCAGAAACAGGAATGGATTGAGATGGATGAGTAGGTTTAAAACAAAGCAATAAAAAGAGCAATCTATTAAAATATCAACTGTCCTTAAAAGTGAAAAGGGGACCTTAAAATTGAACTCAAGAGCATAACTTTTAGATGCTATTATACCTGTAAAAGAAAAAGCAGTTATCTGCAATATTTTTAAAGGTCAAAAATATATTCAGAAATAGGTCAGCAAGAATCAGAGTGGCAAGATGCCACGCCAGCCATGAAAAAGGTGACTCTGCACCTAGGCTGCCCTGCACACCATCTCTGATGATCGATAAGGAGCGGAGCAACAGTGGCTGTGACCAGGTCAGAAATGTGGTCACTGAAGGTGCCATCAACATTTGCAGGGATGCTTGGTACATGTATAAGACAGCATTGGAGAAAAATGTCTGAGCAATTCTAGTAATACTGTGTTTGCCCGAAAATAAGACAGGGTCTTATATTTATTTTTCCTCAAGAAGACACCCTAGGGATTATTTTCAGAGGATGTGCTATTATTTTTAAGTACAGCAAAACAATCTACATTTATTCAAATATAGTTAAGTCGTCTTCTTCTGGAACATCATCATAACTCTGCAAACCCTGAATTCCATCCTGAATTTCTCTGTGACTCTATTTCCTTTAGAACCATTGGCCCCAATCTCTCATGTTGAGCAATAGAGTTCTCATGGGACAGATGAGAAGGGCTGTTCATCTTCTTTACCGCTCCACGACGAAATGAATGGGTTGTGCAGATACGCTGCGTAGCCATGCCCATCACTAGGTCTTATTTTTGGGGTAGGGCTTATATTGCGCAAATGCTTAGAAATCCTGCTAGGGCTTATTTTATGGGTAGGTCTTATTTTCGGGGAAACACGGTATATTGCTTGTCTCCGAAAGTCAAGTGAATCTAATAACAAATTAATTGCTAAATATCGGCACGCTTCTGGAATAAAACTTAAAATTCCACAAACATAGGCTTTGAAACATGTGATTTTCACCCTTCATTAGAAAGCATTCTAATTAGAAAAATCAATAATGCTGAAAAAATGAGAAAAAGGTAAAGCAAAAAAAGGTATGGTAACTAAAAAAGGAAAAGGAAACATGGGTACACTAATCTATTTAATATTTGCCATGTAGAAGACACTCCTCTAAATGTGCTATATAAACCATCGGTAACTCATTTAATCTTCCAACATTCCCATCAGGTAGGTACCACTTTAAAAATGTATGAAGTCAGGCTCAGAGGGGTTAACTTATTTATCCAAGGTCACACAGCTAATGAAAGGTGGTGATCAGGCAGATTGTCTCAAGTTCATTGTCATTAAATAATACTGATACTCTGATATTTACACATTTAATGTTGTATCTTTCCTGAGCTGCCATTATTTTATATAAAGTCTTTCATCTTGATACTCATAGCGAATTTTTTTTCAAGATATCTTTGCAGTTTCACTTAGATAAGCAAGGAAAACTAGAAATAAAATCTGCCTTTGTAGGTTATTAAACAAATTGAGAACTAAGAAAACCCATTAACAGATGTAAGAATAAATCATTTATCCCTTTGTGTTTTAAAGAAAGTTTCTTTCCCCCTATTTCAAAGCAAAACGATACCTTTAATTAACAGCACATTATGTGTGCCTTCAATGAAATCATACAGATTTCCATGAATCATGAACCAGCTTCTAAGTCAAATCTGTAAGTGGAATTGCAAAAATGCTTTATTTAATAACGATGTGTTAGAGTAATTGTATAGCTTCCTAGTATGACAATGCTTATTTAAAAAGCAAATTGGCATTAGGCTTGTCCCAATGTAGTTTAATTATTTAAAGTATGGACAAAGTACTCTTTTCACTCATTAGTTGTAAATTATGTTTTTTAAAAGCCAAAGACAAAAAGTATGCGTATAAAAATATTGATTTTGGAGGTAATTGCTATGACTAGACAGTCTAGCTGTATTTAACTGATAAACAAATGGAAGCAGATGTGACTCCAAGGGTGACATATGAAGGATCAATAAATGTCTTTTGCACTTTCTTAACCCAAGAACCCTCCATATTGATCTCAATGAAATTGATAAGTAAATATTTGTATAAAACATGAAAGATTTTGAAGATGGTTCAAAATCCTAAAGGGCCATTCAGAATGCATTAAGCTATGAACAACAAATTCGTAAAGCTAATTGATCATCATTGATTTTAAAATAAAACTATAACTTTGAGATATAAAATTAGCTCAATTGGCTGAAGCTAAATATAGCAGGTTGGTCACATTCGATGATCAGTGTTGTCTTCTGATAGCCAACTAAGATTGCTACTGCTGCTTGGCTGGGCATTGTTTCTGGGTTCTTTCAGTGGGCAGAGCTGGAAATATTTTAAAGAAATTTGCATAATATTTTCACATTGATATTTCTAATTCAAATTAAAAAGTGTTGAATTCTTACTTAACTTCCTTGAGTTTATATTTGTCTTTTTTCTTCCACTGAAAAGCTTAAGCATATAGTATAATTTTAATTTGCTCTAGCATCTATTTATTTCTATTTATTTATATATTAATATATATCATATCATAATTTCAAGATAAAATATCACTAATGAAATACTTAAGATTTCTTCGTATTTATTGTTGTTCTTGGGACTATCTCACTAGGCATATATAGTTCATTACCATGTTTTAAAATAATTTAGTTTGATTAGACCACCAATGTAAGAAAAAGGCTAGTCAAACTGTTCTATAGTTCAAACTTACTTTTATAATCTTTGCTTTTTGAATAAAAATTCTAAGACCTGATTAATCAAGTTTTAATTCAATCTAGTACCATCTTAGAAAAGGTTATAACTATATTGTACAGCATATACCTTTTTAAAATGATGGAATTTAATGATATCTTTTCTGTGACACATTATCTAAGACCGGCTATATGTAGCTGATTCGGGGTATCCCTTCTGTGTCAGAGGAGGTCATAAAAGGGCAACTACCACCAGATCCTAGTGTCTCCGAGTATCTTTTGGCTTTGTCTCTTATTTCTCTCCTTTTATCAAAAGTGGTTGTCTATGTACTCTGCTCTGCAGAGTCCCAGGTGGATGGACCAGGTCGGGGCTGAGAAACAGTGCCCTTCCTCAGTCTAGAGCAGTTTTGGAAATGGCCTTCACTGGAGTGGGGATCGTTTTGTAATTAGCAGAAGACTATCCTAGGTGCTATTGGGGGTTAGGGGGATAGAAGAAGAGAGTGGAAGTAAAATCATTGTGGGAGAAAGGCTGGGGAAATCGACATCAGGCAACCCGGGTTTGAGTTCAATTTCTAACATTTAATCACTGCTTGAATTCTGTCACATGAAAAATAACGTGCTTTACATTTTTTCTCTTTCTCCATAGCGTGCAAGGTGATTGTTAGGATAAATGAAACAATGAGAAAATAGTATATAGAAGGCATTCTAAAAATATTTATTAGGAAACAAAAAAGAAAGAAAGGAAGGTAGGAAGGAAGATAAGGGAAGGGCAGGAGAGAACGAAGGAGCGCCAAAAGAAAGCTTGACAGGAAGGGAGGGAGAGTATAAATTGTATTAACTGCACTAGTGGCTTCAGCAAGCAAGAATTGTCCCATTTCTTTATTTTAAATGAAAATTTGCATTTTTTACTTCTGTTTGACCTCCAAACAGGTCAAACTGATATTGGACCTCCAATATCAATTGTTTGTGTGGATCTTCCACTTTCTGTTGTGCTATGAGAGCGCTGGGGTTGACAGTTTCCAGATGGAAGGAGGGATCAGTTCCCTGGTTTCTGCTGATAGCTGTGGGCCCTGGGGCTGGCCCAGACTCACAAGTCCACTTACGGGTGGGCTCCACTGGGCTTCCTTTCTCCCCGAGCCAAGTGAGCTGTAGAGGAGCTTCACGAAACATCCCCTGGGTAGTAAGGGTATTAGTAAAGAGTCCTGGGGACATCTTTGTACCCAACAGGTGGTGCTAATGTGGGCTCAGTTCTCTGCTTCTCCAAAGGACCTGTATCCATTTGCTCCCCTTTCCATCCTGGGCAATGCATTCTATTTTATCCTTTCCATGTTGTAAACAAACTTAGCTAGATTTTTAGTTGGTCTAGACTTTCAGACAAAGAGGAAGTTTCCCTTTCTGGGAATTCTTCCTAGCAAGTCTAGAATTTCTCTTTCTCTCTTTATTATTTATTTATTTGTAAATTTGAAATAAAAGACACTTCCAACCTCCTATCCACTCCTCCAGCCCTCACAAAAGAGGAGGAGAGAACCCAAGTCTGGAAGCACCATGCCTTACTGGGATGGAGGTAGGGCCTGGGAAGGTAAGGCAGGGCATCCACACCGTTGGTCAACAAATGGATGTAGGTCAGGCACACTTGAAGCCCTGATGTCACATTATTGAAAAAAAAAAAAAAACAGGCAAAATTTGTCTCTTTATAAAAAAATATGTTTTGTGAGGCAGAATTTAATTGAATATATAAAAGTATCGAGAGAGGCCAAGTGGTGGGGAGGGCAGGGAGGGGTGGTCAATCTGCCAGAGGAAAAGTATGTTTTATCTGTTACTTTGTTTAGAATTGTGGCTGTGTAGTGAAAATGAAAAGCAAAATAAATTAGTGGGCTTATTATGTCTTTAATTTTCTACAATAATAGCCCTTTATTTCCTATATCCAACAGGAACCCCCTCAAAACTGATATGTCACTGATAGATGTCACAGTGTGAGAAATACTACAGAGGAAAAATAAAATGGGGCAAGGGGGTGCAGAGCAAGAAGTAGGAGCACGGGCATTCTAACTGGAGTGATCGTATGCGAGCAGATTCCGGCAGGGATGCAGGAGGAGAAGGGGGCATCTGGTGCCTTCAGCACCTTTCTGATTTCTGCAGCAGACACTTTTCTGCAAGGACAGACTCACCTTGGCTAATAGCATCTCACCTGGAACACCGGTTGTGAGTCATGCTTTCTGCCCCACAGGCTTCTCCATCATAGCAGAAGCCCTCAAACTGTCAGAGACAGAGCCTCTACTTGCTGACGGAGGCAGACAGTTCTGGAATGTCTTCTGAGTGCTTCTTGGCAGGGCCAGGCAGAATGGGCCGAGCCACCCACAGAGGTGACCCTGGCGATGCACTCTTGTTTAGGCTTTTTCTCCATCTAACCTTTCCACTCCCTTGTGTGTCTCTCTTTTTGGGATGAAGCCGAAGGTGAGGCAATAAGTCCTGTGGCTAAGTGGCAGGGGAGTATTCTAGAGAGAAGGAAGAGCATGTACAAAGGCGCCTGCCTCTCACATGCTAGGAGCAGCGGGGGCGGGGGTGGGGCAGTGTGCTGGAAAGGTGTGAGAGCAAGAGAGGGAGCAGAGAGGGGTGCTTAAAGGTAATGAGGGCCCAGTCATGTTAAATGGCTTCTGCGTTCCTTTCAGAGATGCCTATGGCCCACAAAAATAAGATTGGAGTTAATTAGCAGCAGAACATATTATAAAACATTCATTTGCTAGTGAATTACATTCCATGAAAAGAAGACATGGCATCAGAATATCTGAGTTCAGAGAAAAAATTAAACTTTACTTAACATGC
Source organism: Cheirogaleus major (assembly GCA_963574435.1). Lineage (NCBI taxonomy): Eukaryota > Metazoa > Chordata > Mammalia > Primates > Cheirogaleidae > Cheirogaleus > Cheirogaleus major. Next base: position 2,193 of record CAUYPO010002815.1, on the reverse strand, counting down.
ATACCTGAGTACTATCTAAGCCCACCAGGAGGACCTTGGCCACCTTTTCCCCCCCAGCCACTTTGAAATACTACACCCCTGAGCCTTCCTGTTTTGTCATTCCTTCTTTCCAATTTGTTTTCATTGTTTTTATCTATTTCTCCCACTAAAATGTTTCTTTTACAATTTCTCTTATTGATAGTGTATAAATCAAGCAATGTGCACACTGCCCCCCCCCCTCATTTTTTAAAGTATGTGACTCTGGCCTAGAGACAGAGAGGGAAAGACAGAGAGAGGGAGAGAGATTGAGAGAGCTCTCCTTTACCTATGTGTTATAAGGTATTAGATATACATCACATAGTAGAATCTGATAAATTTGTTTTATGGGAGCCTTCAAGAAGATACATTTATGTTTGAAGAAAGAATTGTAAATCTAAATTATTATAACAAGGGTTTCTACTTTAGAATCTCTAAAGTATTTTAAAGAATAAACTCACTAAAATTTGATATGCTTATAAAAATATACTATATAAAGTTACTTTGTAATCATTCATAAACTTCAGAACCCTTTCCAAAGAAATGATAGAGCATCTGCTACATATTTATGTGCAAATATAAACTCTTCTAATATCCTTAGTCTTTGAGTGGCTGTCTAGCAAATAATATGGACCATTTGGATACAGATTTAAAACTCTGAAAAAGAAAGAAGGAATTGGACAGGACAGTTAATAAAGGAGATGTTCAATGAATGTTGAATAAATGAATGAAAGAGCACTTACTAATAATTCTTGCTATATAATAACCTCACTCTTGTTGAGCTCTCCTGTTAGGCATATCTTTATTGTTACTATTGCTTTCTTCACAAAAGCTACCCTGAAATATTTCCCCAATTTTCGAGCAGCACACTCAAACCAATTTGCTTCTGCAGACTGTCTTCTATCCTGTCACAGATTAGGGCCATCTGCATTTAAACTGGCCCCGGATTCATGAATAGTATTAGTAAAGCTAAAATATTTCAATTCGTGCTTTGAAATTGCAAGAAGTTACCACCGTATGTATTTTGTAGTACCTAACACATAAGCTCTTGCATTTTGCTAGTATGTGATCATGTCTTCTGATCACATAAGATTCTTTATTAGATTTTTTAGATTTTAGATTATTAGATTTATTAGATTTTTATTAGATTTTGTATTAGATTTATTAAATTAGTAAATAAGTATTTAACATTGAATATATTTCACGAAGTTTTATTGGAACCAAATACAGAACTGAGATAAATATTACCTCCTGTACAGAATTTATATTCCAAAGGAGACCAGAGAGAAAATGCAGAAGTAAATTAAGAAGTACACAAGATTATTTGAAATAATGGTAAGTACTAAGTAGACAATAAACCAGGTGATTTGAAGAATTGAAGTTGGTAGGGTGTAGATGGGGCATGGGTAATTTTGATAAGGTAGTAGAGAAAAGTATATCTGAGATGAAAATGTTGAAGATTCTCAAAACTTTGAGCTCAAAGATTCTTTCCCATTTTTCTTGGTCTCCTCCATAATTTTTTTCTAGCGGTGGCTAAATTAGATAACACCTAGTTATCTGCGGTTCTTTCCAAAGCCAGTACTAAACATACATATTATGCAATGAGTGGTGAATGAATAAATTCCTTGTAAGCACAACAGCATAAAATAACCAAAAGCAAAAAGCAATACAAAAAGAGTTTTCCAGGCAAAATTATAGAGCTTTGACTCTGTTTTCAGTGGTGAATTCTTCCATTTGTTAGACAATTTTTTTAACTCTCCTCAAATGTATATTAACTAAAAAGTAGCACTTTTACACATTTTAATAGTATCTCATTATTTGTTTTCCTTAACTTCAGTCCTAATAAGTTTTGATGACATCAAATTTTGTGATGCATATTAAATCCAGAATAGAAGACCTAGGGTAGATAGCCATTTATCAACTCAGTGTTCCATAGTTAAATTGAACCTTGATCTATTATACCCTCATTTGTTTCTTTTATTCCTAAGGTAGAAATTCGTTTAATATGCCACATGCTCATATGTGACATTCACCTTGTTAAAGTGGAAAGAACATGGGTTTTTCCTTTAAGAGTATGATGCCTATTTTACTGAATTGGGAGATATTTGGATCTTATTTAATCACTAACTATATGACACAGAAAATTCCCTTAATGTATCTAGGCTCATAAAATGATAA
>CAUYPO010002813.1:0-18293 GCA_963574435.1 Cheirogaleus major | reverse complement strand
GGGTTAGCAATTCTTATGTTAGGTAGTTAGCAAGGGATTTTGGGTCTCCGGGATGAAAATTTGGGACAAGTTATTGGTGGGGTCTGCGAATGGGGGAGTGGGACCTGGGGAAGGAAAAGACACGAGAAATGGAGACAAGACAGGAGTCTGATCAAGTCTCCTTTATTGGCAGAATGAGGTAGGTATATATACCCGAGAGAGGGGGAGTGGGGAGGGAGCTTAGGAGGATGACCATATAAGGAGAAGAAAGTCCCCAACCCTCTACACGCGTAGATTCAGGGAAACCGAAAGCTAAAACTTTCTGTTTCCCAAGGCCTGGCATCTATTTTATGGTAAGGGTCGGGCATGCCTGAGCACGCCCCGGCAGCCACGTTGCTCATGGCTCCGGACAAAAGTTAGTGCTTATGTTGGTGCAATTGCCCCTTCTGGGCAAAAGGACAAGGGTAGGCCCCAGGTTTCCATCTTGGTCGTCCTCAACCTTAATCGTGCTGAGCTACTGCCATAACTGAGGGAGGAGAGAATAACCTATGAATCTGCCAATCATAACTTAGCACACCAGCTGCAAAAAAATGCAGAGGACTCTCTAGCCCATGGGCCAAGTAGCGTTAGGTATAACAGAGTCCAGAAAGTGATCAAGTGCCCACATGTGTGATAAGGCTTAGGTCTTGCAACTCCCAATTGCCCAATCCAAGTGGGTCCATGGTGATTTCTGAACCACAAGGGAGGTCATGATCTGGGCACTATAAAAATAGATGCAGACCATAACCAGTCCTTTTTATTCCCTTCCTTTTGCTCTCCCTTTGCTGCAACAGTGGGTCTGGTCATCATCTGTGGCATATGTATCTCACTTTGTAAACCTATATCTTGTTCTTGCTCTATAATTCTATTTTTTTCTCCTCGATAAACATCATTTTCATGCTTGCATCACTTCGGTGTGTCTGCTCATTCTTTGGCTATGAGTGCACTTAGAACTGACATTCCAGACCAAAAACTGACACTTATAAAGGCATTTAATTTTTAATTTGTTTTGTTGTAGTTCAATGGTATATAATTGCCAGTTATCAGAAATTTGTTTTCAAGAGTAATTGTATGGTCTTTCTTTCATTTTCCTTGGAAAACAAATTTTACATTATAGCCAATTCAAGTACTGTTTTTTAAAGAAGAATCAAAGTAAAATAAAATTGTTCATGTATGAATAATATTTTTTATAAGAGCCATGGTTAAAGAGACAACTGACAAAAATTGGTTATTTCTTTGGCACACAATTAAACATTATAACCATAATTATTATTGATAACATACACCAAGACACATAAGAATGTTAGTAATCTTATACAACTTAGAAAAACATATTAATCACATGTTTATACAAATATAACCCAAGAAATTTAAACACCATTTCATACTTGACAATGCTTCCTGTATGATTTTTACATGCAAAATAAGTCTAATATGTCTCTCTGGGACTTTCAGTGACTCTAATATTTTAAAAAGCTAGTTTGACTTATAAAAGAGTAAATTTAGAATTTTGATTTTGGAAATATTATCAATTTTAAAAGATTTAAAAAACTTGTTGTAATAAAGCAAGATTACAGGTTACTATAAAATAGTCCTTCATTTAGCCAAAAGGATGATTTGAAGATTAAAAAAAATTTCTCTTTAATAGATAGGAGACTCAATTTCCCAAACAATATAAGACCCAATAAAGATAAATTAAATTACAAGAAAGAAGCCAACTGAATCTGTCTCTCTGCCTACTTTTTTTCTTTTTCCAGTTTATTCAGAAAGTGAACAAGACTTTTACTATATCTATTAATATTACATGAAAATCATATTTAAAAGAGAACCAAATTTTGCTTATCTATTAATTTATTAAATATTAAAAGCTAATTTTAATACAACTTTATAAAAAATCTATTCAATTTTCATCAATTTGACCATGAGGTAAGATTTTTACAAACCTTGTATAGTCTTTTACAATTTTTACCATTTTTTCTTTTATATTCACTTAGTTTTACCTGTTTTTATTTATTTGATTTAAAACACATTTTATTATAAAACATTTAAATTAGTTAAAATTATATTTTTAACAAAAAACACATTTTTATGTCTCTTTATAACCTCTTTATAAAAAATATATTATACTTTCTTTATATCCTTTGCACATAGAACCGGATTTATTTCTCTCCAGTAGTTTTAATTATATGTATTAATTATAATATTAACTCTTAGTACCCCTTATTTTTGTAAAACCCTTAGGAAGTAAGTAAATTGATGCATCTGAACAACTGAACACAGGAGACCTGAGTGTTGTTCTGAGGCCTCAGCATGATCGTTCCTCTAGACCTCAAAATCAAAGGGCTCAAAACTAAAGACAAGCTCAAAGCAAGGTATGTGTAAGACTTTGGAGGAGCCCAGCAGTCAGCCCTTACAGCTTTCATTTACAGATCTTTTAAGTGACTATTAAAATTGCTCCAGAAGCAAAAATTTTATGACCGTGAAACATCCAATCGAAATAACATAACAAGTAGGCTCAAGCAAAAATATGTACATCAAATTTTAAGATATTTTTAACTTGTTTTGCCAACAATTTTAATTATCTTTATTTACCAAAGATTATTACAGTCACATGAACTTGAAAAGCATTTGGGCTTATTTACTTAATATAGGAGTATTCCCTCATAAGCCCCACTCAGGACTGTCTCTGAATGATAGTGGTAAAAAAAAGTCTTCCCTATAGGCAGAATATGAAATATTACATCAGGATATTTGGGAGAGGAAAGGTGGCTGCAATGCAATGACCTGTATTACATATCTACAGACTCATGAGCAGTGACTAATGAGTCAATTGCTTAGTCAAAGACTTAGGAAGAATTAAAGTGGATGTAAGAAAATCTGAGGTTGAATTAGTGGAAACATCTCTTGGAATTGGCACAAATTTTATAGGTATTCATATTTTATGGAAATTCCCACCAGGAAGCATGCATTCCAGAGGACTGTCTCAATAGTAAGGTGGACTAGATGCACTACCATGTGGATGGCAGTATCTTCTTCCTGACCCTCTAGAATTTGGTACTGTATAAAGCTCATATACAAAGAAGCCACTGTGGCTTGGACAGAGACCATCAATGATTCCACAGCATAAATTTCACCACACCAAGTCTAACCTGGCTACCAAAGCTGCTACATGCTCAATCTATTAATTGCAGATGGCTCCCCAATGACTCTTCAATGTGACATTACTCCCTAGTGTGCTAGCCAGGAATAAGGTAGCAGATTATACTAATCACCTTCTATGCTAGAGAATGCATCAGTATTTCTTCACAGAAGTTATAATTTCCAAATAACAGATTTATTTCTGCCAGCATCACAATGCATAGAAATGAAAAATAATTCATATTCAAAATGATGTTGATCTTAACATTAAGTATGACCAAGAAATACATTTATAGACAAAAAAATGCAGCAGGGTCTAATTTCAGTGGAATTTGCTAATTTTAGCAAGCTTCCAATACCTAATGAAAACTCTTTAAGATTTTGGCTAGGAAACAATACTTCAGGTATATGAGGTGCTGTCTTAAAGGATGCAGTATATGTTTTAAATCATGGCCTGCATATGATTTATTTTTTTATTTTAGTTTGAATACAAGGGTCCAGAACTCTAGAAGTTGAAAGCGGGAATGGGCCCTATTACTCTTTCCCTTGAATAAGTTTGGTTCATTATTACAATCTCTAGTCAAGTAGTTTGGAGGTTGTAGTTCTCAAGGGAGTAATAATTCTACCCATGCATATGGCCATGATTTATTAGATTGGAAGCTGTGAGTACTTTGGAATTATTTTGAGCTCCTATGCTTCCAAATTCAATCAGAAAAGGCATTACTGTCCTATTTGTTGATTGATCCAAAATGTTAAAGATAAACTATGTTGCTAAAACATGTTAAGTGTAGGCAAAATTATGTCTAATATTCAGTAGATTACTTGCATGCATCTGCTGTCCAGTAATAAAGGTCAGTGGAAAGCTGAGAGAAATTATGAAGACATTACATGTCTTCATATCAATTTGGAGTTGAATTCTGAATCATCCTACCAATTAAAGAACCCTGGCCAGAGAAGATGCTTCCAGATAATAAGGGACACATGGAATGTTTTGGAAGAAAATAAGCTAAATAATCAACCTTAGCCTCTTGTGCAGCTCTAAGTGTTGAGAATGTAAGAGCTTTGTGACAGTACCATCATTGATGTGGCCTGGCATTAGGATTGAGAATTTCCTCATGGGAACAGTTTCACAAATGACTTTTAAGGGAAATCCATTCCCAGCTTTTTGTGGTTTGTTTGTGTGTTTGTTTCATTTTCAATCCAAGTACGTATTGAAGTTACAATGACTAATGCAATTTATATCACCCAGGAATTTCCCCAGTTGCAACTGGCTTCTAATTATATTTAATCAAAGGAAAAGACCAGCATAATACCAGAGAGTAGGAGGAGATAAATCCAGTGAGCAGGGTCTAGTGAATGGTGGTAAGTCTCATGTGTAATGAGTGACCAGTCTCAGGCATCAGATGGGTGTCTGAGAGCATATGCAGTGCTTATCCCCTGGGATGGCTAGTCCACAACTCACTGGATCTTAGCCATGTGCATCATTCTATGTTGGGAAATAGGGTTAAGAGACATGGAATGTTTCAAGAGTTTATCAGGGCTTTGCCTTGAAGAAATCTGTGGGTGTGTTAGTTCACAGACCAGAACCTGCTTAGCAACAAGTAGGAAATTCCACAAATCAGGGGCCACTGCAAGGTGGCACCTGGAACTTGTGCAAGTCAGACCTCAGCCTGGGGCCCAAGGCTGAGAAACTGATCAAGGGATGTCAGCCCAGCAGACAACCTGCAGCTGGAACTATCGTAAACCTCAAGGCTATGCCTGTTTCACTCCTGACTACAGGTCTCAGTATCTAGAGAAATAGATTAGACTAGTGTACAGGCTCGGTGTTCCTGTTTTATGCATATTTATCTCTCACTTGTATGCTCTGTAGGTCTATTCTTAGCCCTTAAAATGTTTATCCTGGAGAAATTTTGTAAACATTTACTCTCATAGATACCGTTAGGTAAGAGATTTCCTGAAATCTTTGGGGAGCCTTAAAACCTAAACAAATAATCTGTACAAATAATTCTATGACCAAAAGCAACTGCTTACTGTATCAATAAATACTGATGTGAGACTTCACTCAGTGCCTCCTGGCTCACGAAAATGCTGGAGGACCCCTACTTCCCCATCAATTTAAACTACACTTTGTCTCTGTCTCTATAATTTTGAAATCTCTTGTGACAATCCTGCCTGGGACCCGTTTTGTTGGGAGAGTCACGAACTCCCAACAATTTTAATTGCAGAAAGCAAACTGGGCATACAGCAAATATACAGAGCTCCGATCAAAGTGTAATGAAACTTGTAAATCTCAAAACAGATGACGGTAATCACTTTTTTAAAAAGTTAACATTGAACAAATATATTTTGAGTCTTCACAAAAAGTTTTTGAACAATTTATTTGCATTTTTATTAATATACACATTTAAGAAGTTTGTGTTCCTGTCCTGTAGTTATTTTTTAAATGGAAGTAAATTTCAATACATCACATAGAAATGAATGGGGATTTCAAAAGTTTCACTAAGCCAAACAATGTCATTGATCTTCTCGATTATATATCAAATACTGGAATTAAAACTTTAGTTAGATATGTCATTAAGTTTATGAATGATAAAGAAAATGTAATCTTTAATATATTTGTTAAATTAATTCAGAATTGATTCAAATATTAATATTTGCCTTCAGTTAGAGCTTTGCATTGATAAATATTTACTATAAAATATTACAAATAGAATATATTTAAAATTTGGTCAAGCTGGTAGACTAATGTATACTTACTATAACAATTATTTGATGAAATATGTAGAAGATAAAGACAGGAAAATAATGATCTCAAATTTCAAGTAAATATTTTCCTATTTTTTGACAGAAAATTAAGCTTTTGATTATAAGTATTGATTACAGATTATGTGTAATCATAATTTTTAAATATAATGAATTGACATTTAGGGTTATTATTTGTACTATGAACTAAAAAATTCTATAAAATTAGTATTTTTTCTATATTTCTTATTGTAATGTCCTCTAAAAATGCTCTGTTCATCTTTACCATATTGCTGACTTTCTCCTTGAGGGAGAAAAATGTCTGAATTGATCTGCTTTTGAGGACAGTGCTCAAACTTCCAGTAAAGGAAAACAAGAATATTTGTTGAAGAAAGGCAGGCACATTAGACCATGATTATCTAGATGTGCTCAATGAAAATTTTTAGACATTTAATAGTGATGCACTATCACAGTTATAAATTCATGCTCTAATCCCTGTAACACTGAGCAATCAGAAGATTATTTCTTATTAAAATATAAAATCATTTTTCTTCTCATAACTCACTCATCTCCTATGGTGGGTCCCTGATTTGTATAGTCTCTGGAAACTTGTGAATTTGACTCTTTTCAGCTTCCTAATATCTAACAAATTCTAATGATACTTTGTGCATTACCAAAGATCCAGTATACTGTTAGTTAGCACTTAAGATTACATATAAGGAAACTATTGATATTATGAATAGAACATATTTAAAATTAGATAGTGTCCCTGTGTCAGAAAAGTAAAAAGAAAGGGTAAAGCCAGCTAGGAAAAGACAAAGGAAGAATGAAACACACTTATCAGTTAATGATCATATTGAATTCTAGGATTATCTTTAGGCTAAGGTAGAGAAATGGAAAATTTGAAAACAGGATGAAGATATGCTTTTGTTAAGCTCTTTGTGGTTTGATTTAACAGAATTGGTCCATTCCGGACTTTACCAAATTTATAAAGATATGTTTTCTATTTTTCTTGGCCTAGTCTCTCTTTTTCTTCCTTTTAGTTTTGCCAAATTTTTGACAAGAAAACAAACAACATTTCATGACTAATATTATACAAGTTGCTACACAGACCAACAGGAACCCAATCACATCCAAAGAGTGGTACTGGAACCAGGTGAGGTTGTGGGCAGCTGGTCTCAGGTGCTTGGCTCCCTTGTGGCGCATGACGAATTCGATCCAGAAGACTGCCCTATCCAAGGGCTTTACTGGTTGATCATGGTGAATTCTTGATAACCTCATAGCATTCTCCTTATAACTAGAAAGCAAATACATGGACAGAAATTAGAGAATTTGAGGTTTGTTTTTACTAAAGCTAAGTATGTGATGCATGTCCCTTGTTATGCAAGTTAAAAGACATAGATGTGTTGAGAAAAAGTCTAACTCTTGCATGAACTTTGCTAATTGCATAGGATTTTAAGAGTTATAAATGGGAGGGCATGGAAGAAATATTATGTATTCTTAACACAGTGAGGTCAAATGCAGACATAGAAAAAAGTAGAAGCCAGTTGTGAATGGATAGCATAATTTTTCCAGAAATAATTGTGATACTATGTGAAGTATAATGTCCAGGATTATTTCAAGACCAAGATGGTACATAACTCAATATTGTGGAACAATATCATTTAAAACATCTATAAGCATATTCTCTAATGGCTGGCTAGTTCATATGACAGACAAAAGAAATTGGTAGTCAATATTAGTAAGTCATTTTGCAATTCTGAAATCTTGGCACTGTGATAATCACTCCTTTGCACACATTTGTATGTTTCTGATGGGAAGGATAGTGTCTCTATCGGCAATGTCAAGACTGAACAAAAATACTTAGGTAATTTAAGAACTAAGAACTCAAGTACATGGACTTTGAGTTTTTAAGGTAAATAGAAACATCTCCCTAGAATTAGAACCCCTAATCAGTTTGGCATCACAATAGCAACAGTTATGGAGTTAATCGCTCTAATGGTTTCTCAAACAACACTGCTTGGGAGTCTATGTATTTCAAAGGCAAGTTATGTCTTCACTTGGTTTCCTAGTTGCTGTACTGTTTTTACAGGTCTGAAGGAAAAAAGTGGAAATTAAGTATGTTATTAATATATTCAGATAAAAGTCATTCTCATATGAAAACAATGAGCAACTATAGCTAAACATGATCGCAGGGAATTCAACATACAAAAGTGTTTATTGAAAGAAAATTACATATGCAACAGTCAGTCAAGAAATTAATCCAAAATATTTTGGAATAAAGAATCTCCGAGTCAATGGTGAACATCAATGCCCTTAAAATATAGCAAACAGACTAAATAAATGTGAGGAAAATAAGTGACATTAATATTGACAAGTTAATTTATAATGTAAATAATACAAATTGAGGATAATTCCAAAGTGGGAATTCAACTGTAAATGGGTAAAATTAATATGCATTGTCAAAAATTAAGACTCTAAATTGTATATACATGTACTGTATTAATTCTTTACCCTTAGTGAGGTCTTTCAGAGAAAAAATTAAGGCATAAGGACATATATCGAAAGTTCAATATAGCTCATAGTTTCATTTCAATCTACCTTTCAAGTAAATTCAGATAAAAATTATATTTAAAATTGTATTTAAAAACTCATACATTGTATCTATCAATATTGATAAAATTATTTAGTACCCTATGTCTTTCCTCTCTGTATGTATGCATAGACTAATGAATGATATATACTCAGTATTAATAACAATTATTTCTGAATGATTAATATTAGGCACACTATCACTTCCATTTTGCACTTACTGAATGGTTTATAATATTTAAATATTCATTTATTTACTTATTCACTTACTTATTTATAAAATTAAGCATATTATCCAGAAAAAATCTGAGAATTTATGTAATCATAGCATTATTTATTTTGAAAAAATATTGAAAGAATATTTGAAGTCTTAGGTTTCTTGTTTTTTCCAATTTCAGCAAATCACTTCAACCATTTGGCAAATGAAACAAATGGTTTTTATATTGATCATGTTGTGGTTGTTATTTGAAAATAAACCAATTATAAAGGTAAAAAACACTGGACTTTTTCTGGTATGATGCATAACATAATCAATGATAGGTAAGCCCTTAAAAGCAATAGTACTTACGAAGGTTCATTAATGACTGTTCTCAAGGCATTGAGCAAATCGGCACTTGTCATTGTGTTCAAGTTCACCTCCACGGCTGCTCCTTTGGCCTTCATGTGAGCGATGTTATCAGGCTGATCAGCAAACATAGGGACTCCCACCATAGGGATTCCATGATAAATTGCTTCATAGATCCCATTAGTTCCACCATGAGTGATAAAAGCTTTGGTTTTGGGATGACCTAGTTTGGGGATAGAGTAAGAAGTGGGTGTACATTTCATTATAAGACATTAGCAGAATTTCAGAGATGGAAGGCACAATAAAGCTATGCCATAACTCACTGAAGATGGAAATATTTTCTACACAAGCTGAGCACATGGGACATTGCTATTTCAGAAAACTATGATCCCAGGAAAATCAGGGATTCACACCCTTGGCACTTTCTGGGAGTGCATTGCTGAGGAGATAATATCTGAATTGAGAATAAAACTTGAAGAGTGATGAGAGTCTTCCCTGAAGATGATCTTTTGTGAAGCAAAGGAAGCATGAATCTGTAAAATTAATGGCTCCTTATTTAATAATATCTCCTCTAAAAGTACATGTCAAATTTTAAATTATTAAAAAAGGTATTGAATTTATTTGCTGTTAAACAGTTACTTAACTTGTCTATTATCTAACTATACAGCTTTTCTTTGCCCATATCTTACCAAGAAGATCATTCTGGGGTATCCAGTCATAGAGATGAGTATTGTTTCCTAATGTTGCTGGTTTCTTCCCTCCATATCTCCATAAAACCTATGGAAGATGATGCTTTCATTTTGCAAGTAAAATAAATGATTGCAAAAAAGCTTGTGTTTCCATAGTACTGTTAAGGCTCAATAACCAATGCCCACACAATGAGGGCATTTTAAGGCTATAGAATATTTCAGATACCCCATAGCCACCCTACTTAGGTGACAGTTGAGAGGGTGTTACATAAATGGCAGTTTGCAAACATTGAGATGTACAAGAGGTTTGTTTACATCTACCTTTTTGTAAAGGCTTGTAGTAATAGGCTATTAAATACAGTATTATTATTTCAATATTGATCATTTAACAGTGTTTTGAAGAGAAATTGTGAGTAAAGAAAAAGGAAATAAACAGGACTAGTTAATCAGAATATGGGGGCTAAAAATCATTGTAAGATTTATGTACTTTAACCAATATATAAACATAAAGAGTCATTGGATGTTTCATGAATGGGAGTATGAAAAGAGAAGTTATATGGAATTGTAGTGATAAAAATTAAGGTTAATTGAATATTGAATAACAAATTAGAAAATGCATTTTCTTTGAAAACATGTTAGAATTTAATGTTAGAATTTTAATTGTTTTTAGCTGAAGATTATTCAATTCATTAATAGAAAAACTAAGTGAACCTAGGTTTCTATTTTAAACCAACTATACTTTGAAGGAGTCTTAAAAATACCTATGCATTTGAAGTATATTTTAAAGCATAATTTCCCCCTACTCTGTATATAAACTCTCTCTTTTCCAGGACTATGGAGCTAACTATTTCAGTACTTTTAGGAGCAGTCAGTGCAGAACAGAAGATTTCTAATAGTAAAAGTTCAGTGGGAGCTAGCTAGCCTTCATATCTATTTCATATGAAAATAAATGACTACAAAACAGCATACTTTAATATTAATGCCAGGCTCAGTAAGCAAATGAGTTAATGTGCTTATATACACTATTTCAATGTTTTACAAATCTTTACTGACAGCTGGTGCCAGTGATACTGAGTGTATCCTGAATTTCAACTTTCATCTAGAAAGAGCACTATTAGCCACACTGTCTCTTGAATTCGTAAAATGCTACCTACCAGGGTAAGACGCTGTACTGACCTTCTGTGGAATCTGGGCGAGGGCCGAGGCAATAATATTGGCCTTTTCTTCTGTGAGGTTTTTGACCATTGATCCCAGAGAAAACACCACAACACCATGTTCATCTGAACTCTGGACAAATTCTTCCATTTCCTTTAAACATAACATTCTTGCTATTATAACAGTGCAGCATCACAGGGGAAAAAAATCTTTATTTGCATATTTAAATAGGTAAAGTTCATAAATGTCAGAGGAAATAGACTGGTCTGTCTTATGACATGGAGAACCAGCTAGTCTCATTAAGAGGAAACATGTTTCCGAAATTTATGGCTTTAATATATAATCAGCGATGACAAGTAAAAGCATGGAACCTAAACCTTTATAGAAACGGACACCAAATAAAGAGTAACTCTTCTCATGTTGGTGGAATTGCTACTCCCAAGGCTTAATTTAGCTAACCAACAGAATTGTTTGCAAACTTATAAAAACATATTTGCAAGGAATTCCAAGATAGGGTCCTGAGTTAGGCTTTTAAAATTATTAACATGCCAGTTATAGCCAATAAATTATTAATAATTTGATCTACCTATTCCTGTGAGGCAAACATTCAAGACAATTTTCTCAAGTTTATACCTTCCCCCATTAATAAGATTAAGAATAAATTTGTTAGAAATATGATGTATATAGTAACATATTTTAGAAGAAGAAAATCACACAGTTAATCTTCAACTATAATCATAATGACATTTATGAGGCAGTGCTTCTCTTGTTTTCCTAATGCTCAAACTCATTTATGAGTGTGACTAGCTATATGCCCTAAATTTGAGCCTTAGGACAGAAGCAAAATATAAATTCCTCTGCAAATAAAATTCCCTGGGTCATCACTTAGTGTTTGGGGCACTACAAGGTCTGGAATTGGGACCTTTCACATAATAACCTGTGTCACTTTCTAGAGATACAGCCTGCAATCCCTGGCAACTATTATATTCGCGATTACACTAGAATCACTGTATTTCTCAATTTATGACTAGTAAAGTTATAAGGGGGAGGAAGATATCTTAGGTGAAAGATGACTGTTATTTTTAGCTTAGTTAACATCAGGAGAATATCTCTGAAATTCCAGGAATTGGTGTCTTACCATTCTGATTCATCATATAAACAGATTACTGATTGAATAAAATAACACAAAAACCAAACATATATACCTACCATACTGATTTGCACTTTTGATTTGACTGTCTCTCATTGTTTTTCCTTCTGTGTATCCAATGACAGGCATAATTATTCCATCATAAATACAATCAAAAATGAGTATTAATATTTCCCAAAGTCTATAATAATAGATAATTTGAGTTTGGAATGAAAAAACTTCTCCGTCTTATAAAATTGTCTATTTCTGTGAAATTGTGTTCCTTTATGTGTGTGTGTGTGTGTGCATGAAAAAGACACAGAGAAAATGAGAGAGAGAGAGAGAAGTAGGGGTGGGAGGATAAAGATAACAGTGTGACATGGGCTATTATACAGTGAGCCATGGATATCACAGATATGTCATTTCTCTTATGTCTTTTTATTTAAATGTTGGTATATTATCTCCTCTAATAACAAGATGCAATAGAACTTGCTTGCAGTCATAACTTGGTAAGAAAAGCACATTCAGAATACTAAAATAAAATTTTAAACATAAATGTACCTTTTACTGTAAATAAAAATAAAGAACTCTTCTGAGAACACCATTTAACCTGCAACTTTCTAAAGAGATATGTTTCCCTACAAATGAAATAAACGAGCATCTGTCTTCTAACTCCCCCTTGATGAGTAAATGCAATGCTCTTAGCATGTTTATCTATTACTCTCTTTTTCTTCTCAATACTTTTTCTGTCTAACATTCCTGGCATTTCACATTTATTCTTTGAAGACTTTGGTATGTGGTATATATACACTTTTTTTCACTCCAGAAAAAAAACCCTAATTATTATGCTCATATAGAACCAGTATGATATTTAAATTTCTCAGTTTTATGATTTCTACTTTATGCTGATGATTCTGAATTTATTTCTAATGCTCTCTGCTGAGATTGAAACTTTGTACTACCAAAATGATTTCTAGAAATCGCCTAAAAATTATTTTGTCTCCTTAAAGTAAATAGGTCAAAACTAAACGTATCATCGTCAACTCAAGGAAATTTTTCCACCACTAACTGTTTGCTGACAGAAAAGGTCACCAAGATCCAATAAACCCTCAAGATTAAAATCTAGGAGCCCTACCTCATTCTGTGACTTCCCTCAACACTGACTTTCTCTCACCAAATTCTATGGAATTTACTCAAGGGTTCTAATGGAAGCATCTTTATCTCTCAAATTTGGTAAAATGTTCCTATTCATAACTCTGTCAGGCTTGTTATTAAGACCATGGCAGGGCCCTTAGTGATTTCCATGGTTGGTTTTCTGTCTGTTTCCCATCCAGTATCCACATTATAGACACACTGATATTTTTGTAACACACCATTTAATCATTTCATTCTTCAGTTTAAATTCTCAATATTAAGTCCTAAAGAATAAATAATACTCATAGAAGACCCATATGATGAAGATAATAGATTTAGAGTGGTAAACTGAAGATTTCCAGAAGCATTTATCTGTTATTAAGGCTATAAACTTTAAGGGAAAATCAGCTATTTTTTATAAGGTACGTAAAATTCTCCACTGTCATACACCTACCTTAGGTAAAGGTTTGGCAGGTTTGCAATGCAATCCCCCAACAAACTCAAAATTAGGTAAGTATGGACGAGGAAATTCAAAATCCCAATATGTTCGGATTAGCCAAATTTCAGCTTTCCCCATAGTCTCACATAATGTAGTCGGTCTTCCTAAAGAAAATGAACAAAGTTGTGTTAAGAGAATTAGTATACATGTTTGCCAAGAGAAAAATGTATTACTAATTTCCTGCTAAATTATTAAGGAAAAAATTAATTTAGATGCATTAGAGTACTTATAATAACTATATGTTAAAAAGAAGAAGGAAGGAAGGCAAGAAGGAATAGAGGAAGGGAGGGATGGAAAGAGGGGGCGAGAAGGGAAGAAGAAAGGAAAGAAGGAAGGAAGAAATAAGAGAGAGGAAGGAAAGTAGGGAGATTGGGATGTGGGAAAGGAGGGAATGAGAAAGGATTTTTGTTTAGTGAAAGAAAAGTAATATGTAACTGCCATTTCCCAACAATAAATCAACTAAAACCTTAACTATGAGTACAATTCCAACTACTAATGAATTTAATACTCATTTTCTCTCCCCAATTAAATGGCAGATAATAGATTACCTCCACAATATCACGACCAATTCATCTCTTAATGGTTTTCCAGTTTCCAGTCAGAAATATGTCTCTGTCTTCCACATAAATTGTGGACTCATACAAATTGTTGAAGGATCCCTCCATCCTCAGTCCATCCTTGCTGTCTGAGTCAAATCCCATCACTTAAATTAGTTTGCTATTATTTTCTTAGTATGAATTTTCTGAATAATTCATAGCCAATAAAACCCCCTTTGGGATGTGACATACAAATAGACATATAACCAGTATTGACACTTACCTTAGAGTTACCTTTAAATGATTTTTTTTAAAGGAACAGATTCTAAGTATTAGTTTTAGGAGTTTTGTGGAGAAGAATGAGCATCTGCAAATGACCACGTCAACCATTTTTACACATAGAAAACATGTTTTGTAACGGAGAGAAGAAAATCTCAGAATCCTTTCTTATTAAAGATTATAATCAAAATCAGTGATCACATACATCCCAGGGTGAATACCTCTTTCTAGAGTCACCACTTAGTAGTATTTCAATTTCTGTATGAGGTTTTAGAGCCTAAAGCCTTAATTTGATAATTAAGAAGCAGTGCCCAAGGACACTTAGCTTGAAATTGCCAGAGTGGATGAGAACTCACCTCACATCTTCTACAATGTATTGCTGTCCTCTAGATGTCTTATTCCAAGTGTACTATAATATATCCTGCGTTGATTACTAAATCTCTAGGTGAATTTGATGAACTATTAGTACATTCAACCAATGGATGAATCTTAGTAACGTTATGCACACAGACACATGATAACATTACATATTATTTTTTAAAAGAAAATTATAAACAGAAATTTAATATAGTGGTTACATCTGGATTAGAATTATGGGAACAGATAAATGAGAAGCATAAAATATGTATAAATCATAAAGTTCTAGTTCCCCACTGGTGATAGGTAACCAGATGTGTACTGCTATTAAAATAGATATAAAGATAAAAACAAATATAATACCTTTTTCATGTTTAACCATTGATGATAGTGTAATTTAAACCGCACAAAATGAATAACCAATTTCTGCACAACAAAGATCTATAAAAATGTATAAATAATTATCAAGGAATACAAGCTTTATGTGAAAACTAAAACCTAGGGAGCAATGAAATTCTGCAACAGACACATACATACATAATATCACATTATAGAGGGTTGTCAGGAAATTATGCAGCCATATGAAAAATTGTATTAACAATGGATGACAGCCCTCATATATCAATTATACATATATGTACATGTGTATATGCAAAAAATATTATATCGTGATGTTTACTAAAGACCAGATGACTAAGTGGCAGAGCTAAAAATATGACCTAAATGCTATTAATAACTTGCATCTCCTCTCCATAAAAGGATTCCTCAAATCTCTAGATATAGAAAATAGTAATATAACATTCTCTACTGTTCCATTTTGTAAAATAATAACACTATTTTTCTGTTTTATAAAGAAAAACCAGTGTTACCTGTCTGAATAGCACATGATTTGTTTTTGACTTCACATTGACTTCTTTTCTATCTTTTTTATTTTTGGTTTATTTATTTATTTTTATTTCACCATATTATGTGGGTACAAATGTTTAGGTTACACATATTGCCTTTGCCCCACCCAAGTCAGAGCTTCAAGCATGTCCATCCCCCAGACAGTGCGTGCTGCACCCACTAGGTGTGTATGTACCCATCTCCTCCTTTCCCCCACCTGCACAACACCTGATGAATGTTATTACTAAATGTGCACATAAGTGATTATCAGTTAATACCAATTTGATGGTGAGTACATATGATGCTTGTTTTTCCATTCTTGGGATACTTCACTTCTTAGAATGGACCCCAGCTCTATCCAGGATAATGCAAGAGGTGCTAGAACACCATTGTGATCTAGCTGAGTAGAAGTCCATCATATACTTATACCACATTTTATTAATCCACTCATGTATTGATGGGCACTTGGATTGTTTCTATATCTTTGCAATTGTGAATTGTGCTGATACATTCTAGTGAAGATGTATTTTTTATAGAATGTCATTTTTTCCTTTGAGTAGATGCCCAGTAATGGGGTTGATGGATCAAATAGTAGCTCTACTTGTAGCTCTTTGAGGTATCTCCATATTACTTTGCACAGAGATTGCTTTAATCTTCTACATGTGGCTATCCAATTTTCCCAAAACCATTTATTGAATAAAGATTCTTTTCCCCAGTGTATGTTTTTGTCTGTTTGTCACAGATTAGATGGCTATATGAGGATGTTTTATATCTGGGTTCTCAGTTTTGTTCCACTAGTCTACATCTCTGTTCTTGTGCCAGTTCTAAAACCAAGCTGTTTTAGTTACTACAGCCTTGTAGTGTAGCTTGAAGTCTAGTAAATTGATGACTCCCAATTTTTTCTTTTTGCTTAAGGTTCCTTTTGCTATGTGGGATCGTCTCTGGTTCCATAGGAAGTGTAGAATTATTTTTTCTAGATCTAAAACAATAATGTTGATATTTTAATAGGGATTGCATTGAATCTGTAGATCACTTTGGGGAGTATAGACATGTTAACAATGTTGATTCTGCTGACCCATGAACATGGTATGGTTTTTCATCTGTTTACATCCTCTGCTATTTCCTTCCTCGGTGTTTCATAGTTCTCCCTGTAGAGGTCTTTCACCTCCTTAGTTAAATATATTCCTAGGTATTTTATTTTCTTTGTTGCTATTGTGGAAGTTATTGAGTCTTGGATTTAGTTCTCAATTTGACTGTTGTTGGCTTATAGGAATGCTACTGATTTTTGTACATTGATTTTGTAACCTGAGACTTTGCTGAACTTATTTATCAATTCCTGTGATCTTTGCAGTCTTTGGGGTTTTCTAGATTTAAGGTCATCTCATCAGCAAAAAGCAATAGTTTGACCTCTCCTGCCCTTGATTTATATGCCCTTGATTTCCTTTTCTTGTCGGATTACTCTGGTGGGACTTCTAACCCTATGTTGAATACAAGTAATGATAGAGGACAACCTTGTCTGGTTCCAGTTCTAAGTGGAAATCTTTCAGTTTTTCCCCATTCAGTATGATGTTGGCTGTGTGTTTGTCATCCATGGCTTTTATCATCTTTAGGTAAATCTCATCTGTGTCTATTTTGTTAGGCATTCTTAACATGAAAGGGTGTGGGATTTTGTTGAATGCTTTTTCTGCGGCTTTTAACTTGAAAGGATCATATGGTCTTCGTTTTTACTTTTATTTATGTGTTGAATTACATTGATAGATTTGTGTATGTTGAATCTCCCTGCATCTCTGGGATAAAGCCCACTTGGTCATGATGGATATTTTTTTGATAAACACCTGAATTTGGTATGCTAGGATTTTGTTGAGAATTTATACATCTATATTTATAAAGGATATTGGTCTGTAGTTTCCTTTTTTGTTGCGTCCTCTCCAGGTTTTGGTATCAGGGTCATGTTGGCTTCATAAACATGTTGGGGAGGATTCCTTCCTTCTTGATATTGTGGAATTTTTTCTGCAGGGTAGGCACCAGTTTTTCTTTGTACGTCTGGTAAAATTTAGGTGTGAAACCATTTGATCTGGGACTTTTTTTTTCAAGGAAGGTTTTTTTATTGCTGCTTCAATTTCAGTACTTGATATTGGTCTGTTCAGGAATTCTATCTCTTACTGATTGAGCCTAGGAAGGCTGTATGTTTCTAAGAATTTGTTCATTTCCTCCAGATTTTCAAGCTTATGTGCATAGAGGTTTTTATAGTATTTATAGCTTATATTTTGTTTCTATGGTATCAATTGTAATTTCTCCTTTTTCACTCCTAATTGAGATTATTAGAGTCCTTTTTTTTCTTCTGTTGGCTAATCTAGCAAGATGAATCTCAATTTTGTTTATTTTTTCAAAGAACCAACTTTTTGCTTTATTAATAGTTTTTTTGCTAGTGATTTCATTTAGTTCTGCTCTGATCTTTGTTATTTGTTTTCTTCTGCTGGGTGTGTGATTCAATAGATAGTTGATTTGTGATCTTTCTGTCTTTTGGATGTAGGCATTTATGGATATAAATTTTCCTTTCAAGATTGCTTTAGCT
>CAUYPO010002812.1:0-24673 GCA_963574435.1 Cheirogaleus major | reverse complement strand
CACATGTACTCACCAGCAAATTGGTATTAACGGATCAACACCTAAGTGGACATATAGGAATAACATTTATCGAGTGTCAGGCAGGTGGGAGGGGGAGGAGGGGATGGATATATACAAACATAGTGAGATGTGCACTGTCTGGAGGATGGTCACGCTTGAAGCTCTGCCTCGAGGGGGGAGGGGGGCCATGGGTAATATACATAACCGTAATATTTGTACCCCCATAATATGCTGAAAAAAAAATTAGTTAACTACAGCTGTTCTCTATTCCAACAAGGAAACTAAATGTAGTAAAAATTAAGAATAACTGTTTGGCCTACAGACTGTTAAAATACTGGAATGCCACAAAGGGAGGGTAGGCAGTTTTCATTTATGCAACAATTTATGAAAAGAGCATATCAGGAAGAATAATCATTCATTTAATTAGCATCAGGGTTCTGAATATATCAACCCTATAGGTTCTTTTTAATACTGGAATTACAAAAAAAAATTCTGTTGAAGAAGTATGAAAGGCACTCCAAATATAGAAATGACTTTTATATTACCCACACACTGTCTTAACTGGTTATCTTAGAAAAGCTATGTGCATGATCATTTCCAGGCTTCACACACTGCATTTTGATATTCCTAAAATTAAGTTACTGTAAATGATTTAAAATATTTTGATGTCATAATAGTTAGGCATTTCTTTCTTCTATTGTATTATGTATTCCTAAGTCAATTTTTTTTTTTTTTTTGTCTCTAGACCTATCTCTTAATTCTCTAATGACAGACTGGCTATATCCAAAATTTTAATCCATGTTGATCTTCATCTTGTTAAACAAGTAAATTTAGGTGGAGGAAAAGAAATTTAAAAGTAGCAACATTTGTTGTTTACATTAGGAGATAGAGATCTCTGTGATCTGGAAAAGTCTCTGATTCAGGATAAAACCAAATCTCAAGAATCTTACATTTAAAAGATTAATCTTGATTTTTCTTATAGCTCCTACTACATATTGGATATATTATGGGCATTAAATTAATGGGATTTTAAAAAATGTCTTCTTTAAATCACTCTAGAGCAGATTTGGGGTCCTATTCAGCATTGGCTTCCCACTTCTACCTTTGAGTACTTGATTCTTTAAAACAACAAAAAAAGCAGCATCCTATGGGGAGTTAAATTTTATACCTTTTCACAGAGTATATTCAAAACTTTTTAATATAACTTCCATTTTGTAAAGGTCTATACATAATCAAATTTTATCCTTATAACATTCCTATGAACTAGGAGATGTTATTGTATTCTTTAAAAAAAAAAAAAAAGGAACCTGAAATTCAGAGAGGTTCATTAACCACTAAAAATCATGATCCATAATTTGAATAGAAATCTTCAGGGATACAAAATGCATGTCTGTTTTTCTTTTTCTATTACATCATGCTATCTCACTATGAACAAATAAATGCTAAATTGAGTGGTGATGCAATTTTGAAGTGAAAGCACAAAGGGAAGCAATGTTATATGAAAATCTTTTAGACTGGTTTGGGGGATTCAGAACAAAATAAAAGAAGTACGAGTCAGATTAATTGCAGAGGACAAAGAATCAGAAACTCAGACTAAAAGTAAAATTCATTCTCTCCTGTAGTGGGCTTTTGGTATATTTCTCCATTTTCCACAGTCAAATTGCTAGAGATCTTACTGGATTGGAGGAAAAGCTGGAAAGCAATGTTAGTTTGAATAAAAAGTATTTCATTTTAAGTGTTCCTTCATACCAGTATATGTGGGGAAAGAGTTTAACTCTATTTAGTTAATAGAAAAATGAAGATGAGATGATACCTTTCATCCAAACTCCGTTCTTCCAGATAGGTCAGCAAATCCAACTCTAGGTGTAATTTCAATGTGTAGTGTTTCTACTCTACAGCAATTCCACTTGGGGAGGCATCCATTTCACTGGATCCTAGCCCCAAAAGGTTCCCCTGGAGGCTTATCTTCACATCTCAAAATAAAGCAGTTTTTTAAAAAAATTACTACTTACCCTTATTTATACAAGAGATTTGAGGGAGTTTATAAAAACAAAAGGGGAAAAAAATATAAAAATCAGATTCTGGAAAAATATAAATAGAAGATCAACATCAGAATAGAATAGAGACAGGCAGGCTACCTAGTCCTGCATAATTATTAAAATTTTAATCTGAGATTTCTCACAACTATAGCAAAAATTGAAGATAATCAGTTAATGATCTGCATTGTCCAAATGGAAAAGGCAAATTTATTTCTCAGGTAAAGTAAAGCTTTTCCTGAAATACGGCTGAATAAAATTTCTCACTTGGACAGAGTGGTACAATATTGTTCAACATCTACAAAAAAGAAATAGTAGACCTCATTCAGCTGTTTCTTGATTTAAAAAAAAATTAGCGTAGGAAAATGATAAATTATCTCATATTACATGGCTTAAAGTTTTAAACTTTTGAAAATTCAAACTGCAATAATGAAATGGTAGCTGGCTAAAATGACTGGTGACACCCAACATTACAAGCACAAACATCAAGATGAGGTTCTAACATTTTCAATGTGGATTTGCAGGATACTTAGGCCTAGGTAAGTTTTCTAAAAACAAATGGGTGGCAAGCACTCTCTTTGCCTTTTTTTTTTTGAGACCAAGTCTCATTCTATTGCCCTGGCTAGAGTGCAGTGCCATCATCATAGCTCACTGCAACCTCAAACTCCTGGGCTTGAGCAATCCTCCTGCCTCAGCCTCCCAAGTAGCCGGGACTATAGGCACTAGCCATTGCACCCAGCTAATTTTTCTATTTTTAGTAAAGATGGGTCTTGGTCTTGCTCAGACTGGTCTCAAACTCCTGAACTCAAATTATCTTCCTGCCTCAGCCTCCCAGAGTACTAGGATTACAGGTGTGAGCCACCACACCTGGCCCTTATTCTGTATTTTATATAGATTCTATTACTGTAGTATGGCATTGTAATTATTTATAGACATCTCCTCTAAGATTTGAGTTCCCTATCTTTTTTCTCTTTCTAACCAACCCCTAGTACAGTGTGTAGCATATAAAATATACTCCATAGATATTCAGTGAATTATTTAATACTGATGTAAATAAAATCTATATCAAGAAAATGCTAAAGTATTACAACAATAAAAGAGCTATTAGTTTGTAACTCCCATTGATGGGAGAAGGGGGCACAGGTGAGGCATACTCAGAACAGGAAACATGTTCCAGAGCTCTGAAACCTTCCAGAGATCTACTTGATTTTTTTCACTGAAGTATCTGGTCTTACCATGGCACTGTATATGCTCCATAGTTGGCCCATTCCATAAAGGCAGGAATACCCACATTGGCTAAACACAAAGCCTAATTAATACAGTTGACCCTTGAACAGTGTGTGAATTAGAGGTGCTGACCCCATGCAGTCAAAAATCTACATTAAACTTTTTAATTTTTTTTGTTGGACTAGCTGAATGTAGTAGTGGGAAGGGGGAAAAGAGTAGAGCAAGGAATTCAATCTGTAACTGACTGTCAACTGAGATAACTCACTACCTTTGGACCAGCCCTGTGTATAACTTTTGACCACCCAAAAACTTAACTACTCATAGTCTATTGTCAACTGGAAGACTTAACCAATAGCATAAACAGTCACACATTATTTTGTATGTTTGTATGTATTATATGCCATATTCTTATAGAGAAAAAAGTTAAGAAAATCATTAAGAAAAATGTATTTACTGTTCATTAAGTGGAAATGTATCATCATCGTAAGGTCTTCATTCTTGTCATCTTCATGTTGAGTCGGCTGAGGAGGAGGAAGAGGGGTTGGTCTTGCTGTCTCAGTGGCAGCAGAGGTGGAAAAAACCCAAATATGAAGTAAACCCGTGCAGTTAAAATGCAGTGTTGTTCAAGGATCAACTGTACATTAAAAATGTAACATTTAAATAATCTGGGCCAGCTGGGTACAGTGGTATGCCTGTAATCCCAGCTATTTGGGAGGCTGAGGCAGGAGGATCACTCTAGGCCAGGAGTTTGAGACCATAGCAAGACTCTGTCACTAAAAAAATAAATAAATAAAAAATAAATGATCTGGGCTAGTGGGGATGTGCATTCAGGAAAATCTTACATAATTCAAGGTAAAACTTCTCTATTACAGCTTCCTAAGAATTAGTTTTGATGAAAATCATTCTTAAGTATTACATATATTTAGTTGCCCTAGTAAACAGTCTACTAAACACAAGTTAAACTTTAATGTCTGAATCATCATGAAGATGATTTATCATACAGTGCTTTTAAAACATCCTGAGAGCTGGGTATGGTGGCTCACACATATAATACCAACACTTTGGAAGGCTTGGGAGGGAGGATTGCTTGAGGCCAGGAGTTCCAGACCAGTCTGGGCAATATACCTAGATGTTGTCTCTATAAAAAATAAAATTAAAATTAGCCAGGGTGGTAGCACACATGTATGTGCCTGTAGTCCAGCTACTCAGGAGGCTGAAGCAGGTGGTTCACAGGAGGCTGCTTGTGCTCAGGAGTTTGAGGCTGTAGTGATCTATGATCAGGCTTTCGCACTCCATCCTGGACAATAGAGCAAGACCCCATCATTCGTTCATTCACACATAAATAAATAAAACATCCTCAGAGACTGGCATGCTGTAAGTGCTATTCCTCCTCTCTCCCTTCCTAGTGATTTTCTATTAACCAGATTGCACGCCAGTAACCTCTTTTCTAATTTGTCGCTACTTTTGCTGTCCTTTTCTCCTTCCATGCCTTTGATATTAGTGGGGGTTATTTTTCATCACCTTCAATATCCAGGGAAGGCATTCTTTTCCTTCTGCTTTCAAAAAATCAACAGTAACATCCTATATTGTTACCTTGTCTCTTGATTCCACTCAGCTATTTTTGTCATTGGTAACTGTTCTGCACTTCTTCAATTTCTGTACATTCATTTTCCAGACAACTGAAGACACCTGGGGGTAAATGGGAGGGAGTGGATGCTAATAAGTCAAAGCATTATTTTACTGTTATCCTCCCCATACACATACTTACTTTTTTGTTTTCACTTAGTTTTCTAAGTACAGTGCAGAAATTTCTATCAACAGCTTACTAAAAAACCCCAGCTCTTACATCAGGTCCTTAAAAGATTCCAGAATAGATTAAGTTACATACAAAGAAAGTGTGTTAGTCCATTTCTGTTGCTGTAACAGAATACCTGACACTGGCTAATTGAAAAAGAAAAGTTTATTTTGGCTCATGGTCTGGAGGCTGAGAAGTACACAATCAGGTGGCCCATCTGGTGAGGTTTTATGCTGCTTCAACTTGTGGTGGAAAGCAGGCAAGTGCAGAGGATAAAACCCCAAAGGCAACCTCACTTTGTAACAACTGGCTCTCAAGGGAATTAATCCATTCCCACAAAAACTAACCCATTCTCCTGAGAAAGATAAAGGCTCCACTTCCCAGCACCACCACACTGGGGACCAAGCCTCAACATGAGTTTTGGTGAGGACAAACCACATCCAAACCATAGCATATGGTAAATAGTAAATAAAATAAGGCCCTCAGTGGAAACTAAAACTTCTACACAACTTACCATTAGTGCATACAATATGCAGAATCCACATTCTTTTAGGCAGTAAGAATTTTTATCTATAATAAATATGCTATCAACTTAGAAAAGCTGAAGATTTTCTTCGTTTTCACCTTGTCTATTATCATCACTACAATTTTAGGAAAAGTACTTAATAAAAATAAAACCTTTATTTCTATTGAATAATTACAAATGGTTTTAAGAATATGTATTTTGAGTGTGTATATCTTCACTCTTATATCAAAGAAAATAAACCCTGAAAAACATCCAAATCCCCAAATTCTTTTTGTATTGAATTTGGTTAAAAGAACCCACTGCTAAACACACCTTGTAAATTGATGAAACAGTGAAAAATATACCCTGAGCCCAGGCTCTGAATCTTCTTGCATATTTTAACATTAGATGTATTTATGTTATTTCATTCTGTTTTCCTGGTGTGGAAGTGTATTTGAAGTAAGGTGAAACAAAGACAGATAAAGATAATTGCAATTAATAAAAGGAAAACAAATTTCAAACTAGTCAACTTAGTTCAATTCTCCAGTCTCATGGTACATACTCTTAAGTTCTTAAATTATGGAAAGATGGTCTTTCTGGGTCCAGAGCAAACATCTGATGCTACAATGAAAATTCAGTGAAAACTGTAAAACATTATTCTTTTGGGTAATCCAAGAGGGCATGAAAATAATTTTTGTTACAAAAATATTTTTGCACTTTTGTAATGAGATTTTACCTATGATAGTAAAGGCTTACATTTACTGAAAAACCAGTATATGTCAGGTAATTGTTCAGAATTTTATATGGACTTCAACTTCAGTGAGGCTAGAATCTGTGTTCACACTAACTGGCTTTTGTTAAAATTCATAGGAATTAATATGATAACATTTTATGATTTGAGAAGCAACTTTGATTATATTTTCACTTATATCTTCCTTTTTAATTGTGGAAATAATACAAGCTTGTTAAAAAATATTTCCAACAATACAAAAGTATGTAAGTTAGAAGGTCCTACTATACTTCAAAATTAAATTTATGGCCAGGTGTGGTAGTGGCTCACACCTGTAATCACAGCACTCTGGGAGGACCAGGTGGGAGGATCCCTTCAGGTTAGGAGTTTGAGACCAGGCTGAGCAAGAGTGAGACCCCATCTCTACAAAAATAGGAAAAATTAGCTGGGCATGGTACCTTAAGTCTGTAGTCTCAGCTACTGGAGGGTGAGGGAAGGGGGATGGAGGGGGATCACTTCAGCCCAAGAATTTAAATTTGCAGTGAACTATGATGACACCACTGCACTCTACCCTAGGCAACAGAGCGAGACTCCATCTCAAAAAATAAAATAATTTTATATAGATTGACATATAATCCTCTCAATAACCCTGTTAGATATAATTATCATTATCTGTTTTATAGATGAGTGATTTACTCCAACTCACTTCCATTCTACAACAGAGGCCAGTTATCACTCTTACTATCTGTAATATATTGTCTTCCCACCTACCGTGTTTTCCTGAAAATAAGACCTACTTATAAAATAAGCCCTAGCAGGATTTCTAAGCATTTCCTCAATATAAGCTCTACCCCGAAAATAAGGACCTAGTGATGGGCGTGGCTACACAGCGTATCTGCACAACCCATGCATTTCGTCCCGGAGCGGTAAAGAAGACGTGACAGCTACTATCCCACAGGTGACCGGAAAGGTGCGGGCAGCCCCACCAATAAGGTCAGCTCCCCCTGTCAGGTCACGGCCATCCTGTGCGTGCTGCAAGCTGAGGCTTTGAGGGGAAAATAACACATCCTCTGAAAAGAAGCCCTAGGGTGTCTTCTTGAAGAAAAATAAATAAAAGACCCTGTCTTATATTCGGGGAAACACAGTATGTAGATGAATATGTCCATTCAGGAAAAATCCCATCTTCTGTCAGATTTCTCTTTCTTGCAGCTTATTTAAAATATAACCTGAAAGTATTTGATCATCACAAGCTGCAGTGCCTTTAAAGCACAGTTTTGACTTAAAAACTTAGAATATTTTCCCTATTATAATTATTTTCAATTTTTACCATCTCCAAAATTGAATATATAAAACATATGAAATGTAAAAAAACAGAAGACAAAAAAAATTTCATGTTTTAAAAGAACATAACCAGTTAGTATTCCACTGAAAATATCTTATAACACAAATTTTAATTTTTCATTTAATAACACTAAAGAATGAGGTATATAAATGTTTTAATCACAGACTTTTACTGTATGCAATTAACTGTATTTCACAACTAGCATCTTACAAAAAAGACAGTACCATTGTGCCTGTAAAAAGTACTTGAATTAAACAGAAAATTACATTACCATGTGAAACCACCAAATATCACAACTGTCAGGGTCTACAGTTTTATTTTCTTCTTCAAATGTTATCATGATGTCTTTTATGTGATATTTCATATCCATTTATGTTTTTATAATAAGCTCATTTACATTTCAGAAGTCTCCTAAAGGTGGATATATAATAAGCAAATGGTTAAGAGAAAGCAGGAGACCCTAGGAGAATTTCAGAAGTACTGTGTGGTTTCTAGGTTGAATTTTTAAGTACAACATAAAACACTTTATTAGTTGTAAACAAAAATGCAAAATCTGTAGTCATAAAAATATTTTATTGGTAATTTTACATAATATTGAGTGGGGCTGTAAATACTTTTTCTTTGAGGGTATTGATAAATGCATAAGCTGGCAGTTGTGTCTGAAAATAGGGTACTATGACTTTCTTAAGAATTGTTATATTTAATAAGAGGCCAATTAAACTGATTTAAGATTAGTTATTTCCCATTTCTGTGCAACAGTTACCATTTCTGTATCAATTAGATTCATACTTCTATGACCCTGGATAAGTCTGGGACAAGGAAACAGTGATAAAACTATCATTAAGTTAAAGCTTTTCTAAAATTGTAGCTTTTAAAATATGGCAAGTTTCTTTTCTATTCTGTTTTTGCCAAATGCTTATAATTATTTGAATTTTAATGTTTTATATAATACAGAAAATACCAGTGTTCAATGACAATAGCACTAAACCTGAAGTATACAAAGCTAAATAATCAATGTTTTATTGTTTACTAATCTGCTAGTAAACATTACAATAAATGAATGTTTTGAAAAATAAGCAAACAAACAAACAAATCCAAAAAATGGATAATACCAGAAACATAATTCAGGAACAATAATTTAGTAAAATGTGTCAAAAACATTGGCAAAGTTTCATACAAATTCTTTATTTAATAACAATTTTCCTATTTAACCACACCAAGTACCAGCAGGTGTATTTAAGAGGATAACCATTAAGAAAATCCTGTTGCAGCAATAGTTGATTAAGTTGATCTTTGACTTGTATACATATAACTATTTGTTTCACAATTCTCAAATACATATTTAGGCAGCTTGCACTATGTTATAAAAAATTTAAATTCGTTACATGCCAATAGTAGAGAATTCAAGAATTATGTGTTAGAATTCACTAAACTAAAAGTGAAAATAGACTTACCAATAACACTGCATAAAGAATAATTCCACCACATTTTCATGGCACTTAACTGCAGAGATCAAAATGTTAAGTCTGGAAATGTTTTGTAGGCATAGATTGCAATAAAATCTAACAGATTCTAACAAATTTCTATTTTATGTAAAACTCAAATTATGGAT
The DNA here is from genome assembly GCA_963574435.1 of Cheirogaleus major. Lineage (NCBI taxonomy): Eukaryota > Metazoa > Chordata > Mammalia > Primates > Cheirogaleidae > Cheirogaleus > Cheirogaleus major. The sequence goes on along the minus strand of CAUYPO010002812.1, from coordinate 15,426 downwards.
TGTGCATGAATGTGTTAGTCATGAAAATGTGGTACTTCTTGGCATAATCTGTGTATTTGCATGGTAGGACAGAAGTGACTAAGAAATTGGAGAAAATAAACTTTAATGAGATTCTCCATTCAATGATGAGGCTTCTCCTCTGGGTGAAGATGACCTGGACATTCCCCTTTCTGTGTTATCAGAGCTAGAGCCACTCTGACTGTGCTGATCTGCAGAAGCAGCACTAGATGCAGGTGGTGACTTTGTTTTCTCCTTAAAGTCTGTAATAATGACTGTCAGATCTCCAACGGTAACTTCCAAATGCTGAGCACTACTCCGATCCACGTTTTTCAATCTTGGCCTAAACACAAAAAATGATGAAATCTTAAATTAGCTTTTCACTCTACCAAATTTCTGAGCACACAATAAATAACAAAAGTAGGTAAAAGTAACAAAATGAATATATCTATGTTTAAAGTGATTCATATGTAACCAGCCATAAAAACATTAAGAAATGTTTCAAGTCATTAACATGAATCAAATCAATCATTCATGAACCTTCTTCAAAGAGACAAAAACTGTGATAGCCTGACAGTCGTATTTTAACTGTGCATTTATAGCTACAACATAATTGTGTAGATGGCTTATTAATTTTATAAAAATGTTCTAGACAACAATGAAATATTTGCACCACAGAGGAAGTTCATAAAAGCTGAAGTTGAGCTATATATATGCAGGTCTGTTACTGCACTGATAAGGGTATCATGACTGTTCTGACTGAACCCATGACCATTTTGATTGGTTAAAGCCCATTCAGTAAGCTGAATACCATTCCTGGCTTTCAAATAGCTTTTTATGAATAAAAAAGGACATAAATATCTTTTAATCTAGTAAAAAGAAAAAAGCCTCACCACATTTAAGCTTATATTTGTGGCATCTGTGTTTCATTTTCAATGTATCTATGAAACTCAGAAAAAACTTTCATGATACTTTATAATAAAGGACATCAAATCTTTCACTTTCTGTATATCAATGTTAAAAAAAGAATATTAAATGGCTAATTTTATTATTTCAAATATGTCATAAAACTCTTCAAATTTACCTGGTTTTCTTATGACTGTTCTTTTTGCTAGTTGTTTCCTTTTCACTTTTTTCTTTTTCTACTTTATCTTTTTTCTCTTTCTTTGACTGTGTAGGGGGCACAAACTGCTGAGTAACCTGCTGTGCAACCAACTGGGAGACAGGTCGAGGCTTCCTGTATGTATGTTAAAAAGAAAGGGTTTTTATATTAAAACGTGATATATGTTCTTTACAAAATAATATCTTGTTATGAGAATAGATACATAACAATAATTTTCAAGTATAAAAATTCCTCATATGTAAGGTAATTCAAATATACAATTTAAAAGATATGTTATTGTCTTTCCTGTTCTACAAAAATAGAACAGTTAAAATTCATAGTCTTAGATATACTATCAAATCATCAGAATATAACTTACATAAATCAACATAAGAAATTTAAAATGTATAGCAAACTAAATGGGAGGCACACATATAAACATAGATTTAAAAAATTAAACTTGAAAGTTTATACTGAAATAGTATTTTAGATTATCCTTCCTCCTTCAGAGAAGGAAGTATCTAGCCATTTGTGACAATAGCTATTTATTCTTTCCTTTAAAATCTTTCATTTATTCATTTAACAAATATTTATTGAGAGTCAAAATTTCTCACTCCTTATTGCTTAAATCAAATTTCTTACGTCTCTAGCTACAATCTCATTACACTCTTTTGACCCTGGAGATCTGCCCAGTCCTTGGAGACTTATCTGCTTACTAACTTATTAATAAAAGATCTGTACAGGAATATCTGAAATGTTGCCTGGTTTTAACTTTTGATGCTAGTATATGCTTTCACCCTATTGGCTCAGGGTCAAGGACTCCTCCACCTTTATGACAGAACTTGGACAACTGAAGTCAAGATTCAAAGTAAATGGTCTCTAAATTCTTAAGAGAGAAAGAAGGAAAAGGAAAGGGGAGGGGAGGAGAGGGAGGGAAGAAGTAAGAGAGAGAGACCCACATCTTAGGGATGTGGTGAGTATAGTGGGGGGGAAAGAAATACCTCTAACCCTTCTTAGGGAGAGGCAAAGATATACAATGTAACCAAAATGTCAAAAAAAACCCACAAACTTTTATCAAGGAGTGGGCAGGGGGGAGGGGGAGGAGGGGAAGGGTATATACTTACATAATGGGTGTGGTGCGTACCACCTGGGGGTTGGACATACTTGAAGCTATGGCACGGTGGGGAGGGGGAGGGGTGGCAGGGGCAATTTATGTAACCCTAATAATATTTGTACCCCCATAATTTGATGAAATAAAAAAAAATACATTTTAACAGATGGTCTACAAACAGTGGTAACTTTATTGCCTGAAAAATCCTGACCCTATTTTGGTTAGTAGAGTTTTAAAAAAATTTTTTTTGCCAGGTGTGATGGTTCACACCTATAATCCCAGCTACCCCAGGAGGCTGAGGCAGGAAGATTACTTGATCCCAGGAGTTCTAGGCTGCAGTGAGCTATGATTGTGCCACTGTACTCTCTAGCCTGGGCAACAGAGTCAGACTTTAAAAAAATTTTTAAATCTTTTTGTTGTTGCTGTTCCTTTACAGTAAGACAAAATAGAAAATAATAAGAAAATATTGCACAAAGATTCAAAGCCGCAAGGCTGGGAGAAAATAAGAAATAGTATGCAAAACAAATAATGAATTTTATTGAGAACCTACATAGTCTCAAGTATTAGGAGGATATCCAAGATGATGTCCAATACACAATTTAAAAAATAGGACTGACATTGGGTTAGAGGTGTAGATTAAGAGTCACATAAATGAAAAGTGATACTGAAAGTATGGTAATTAATGTCTAACCTTAAAAAAGAAAAAAAGGATTAAGGTAGTGGCTTTCAAATTTAAGGTACATCAGAATCACCTGGAAGACTTGCTGAGCTTGCTTAGCCCTACTCCTGGAATTTCTGATTCAGCAGGTCTTAGGGTAGAGCCAAGAATTTGCATTTTTATAACAACTAGTTTTCAAGTTATGCTGATGTTTCTGGGGACCACACTTTGAAAAGAAGCATGAACAAGTACAATGTATTTGGTGAATATTGGTACTATTATAGCATAAAGTTTGAGATAGAGAGCAGGAAGTAGAAGAGACATGGAAAAAAGCAAGCTGGACAGATAGGAAGCAACCCAATAATGAAAAGCTAAAGAGTCTGATTCACCCTTAAATGATGAGAGGTCACTGAAGAAATTCAGACTTGACTTTTAAAAAGGTGGGAAGGTACTATAGCGGAAGTAGAAATATGAGACTAGTGGTCTGATAAACAATCATGTAATCTCTGTACCTAGTGTTTGTTGTTAATTTGTTAATTTTTCAACATAAGAAAAATGTTACCTTTCTGTTCCTGAGTAGTTGTATCTTTCTCTTTTTATTCTAGGCTTTCCTAAATGTGTACTACACAACTATTCCATTCTTTTATTCTTATTTTAGGGAGGGTTGATTTTCACTTAAAGATTATCACTTTGCTCCTCAATACTAGGATTATTTAATCTAGTTCAATTTGGGGGAAAAAGCAACACAAAACCTGAGAGTGTGTAAATGTAGTGTGTATGTATACGTGTGTATGTGTAGTTTAATTACTGAAATAAAGTTCTCTGACGCTCTTTAGGGGCTGAATGAGCATTAAAGAGACTTCATTAAATGTAGGAGGAACATAGTTTATGATTTTTTTAGAGAGAGACAGGTTCTCACTTGGTTGCCCAGGCTGGAGTGCAGTGGCGTGATCATAGCTCACTGCAACCTCCAACTCCAGGGCTCAAGCAATCTTCTTGCCTCAAACTCCCAAGTAGGTATGTACCTCCCAACTGCAGATGCGTATCACAAAGCCCAGCAAATTTTAAAATTTTTTGTAGAAATGGGGTCTCACTGTACTGTCTAGACTGGTCTTGAACTCCTGGGCTCAAGCAATCCTCCCACCTTGGCTTCCCAAAGTGCTGGGATTACAGGCATGAGCCACTGTGCCTGACCAGCTTATGATGATCATCTTACAATGTCATAAAGTAACTCAACTCTACCATACCCTATTTAAAAAGAAAGCCCTCCTATCTCCAGAGGTCTTGAGACTTGTGATCCCTTTTCTACTTGATAAGAAAATCTGAAGGATAGTAGGGAATTTTAGAGATGAGAAATAGTTAACTCAAAAAATAAAGGGCAGACTATCATTAAATATGCCTTTTTATGTTCAGAGATTTTATTATTCATGGTTTTAATACTACACCTTTAGTAATAACAAAGATTCTGTGATATGGAGTTGATGTGCACAAAAAGGTCATCTAGTTAGTAAGTGCTGTTCAGTCACTGCCCAACTGCACTCCATTCTCATCTACTTATTCATATATGTCATGATTAGGCTGTAACTTGTGAGATATGGTATCCATAAGTTTGGTGATTTCCACGTATCTTTCCTATATAGTCCAAATAGATTGTATAAAGTTTGGCAGGTCTACTGAATTACTGCAATGCAAGGAAAAGGCAACCATTTCAACAACCAATCAATGGATATTTACTATTCATCAAGACAAACTATTTTTAGAGCTGTCTGACATTCCTATGTGGGTAGGAGGCCAATACATGTTGACTTGATATATGCAATTTCTAACTATGTGCTAAATACTATAAGAATAATGCTTTAATCTTGATCAACCTCATCATAATTTAGCTTTGCCAAGTCAGACAGGTATATAGAGAGATAATAGAAAAAAAAATAAAAACAATGATTCTTTTCTAAAGTAGCATTCATCAAAGTTTGGAAAGAAATAATCTGCTTGATTACACTAAAATACATGGTAAATTGAACCCACATAAATGTCAATGAGTAAAAAAAGGCTGAACTAAATCCAAACCTATTGTGAATCTGTTGATACCTTGGCTAACAAAAGCCCAAAAATCTAACCAAGTGCAGATTTTATAAGGCAGCACCTATTTGACAAATTTTATTGCACACTTACATGTATCAGACGCTAAGTCAAATGATGGGGATTAGTCATGAAGAAGACAAACAAGATCCCTGCCCTCACGGAGTTTACTTAGCGGATGGGTAAGTAAACTTACTAAATAAAAATAAAATTGAAAATCACTAGGAATTAGAAAAAACTGTGTGCTATGACATAGAAAAGAGGAGGACTTATTACAGATAGAGTTGGAAATAACTTTTGTTCAGGTTTAAATTGTCAGTACACCAGGAAAAATAGCCATTACCATGAACCCTTTTGTGTATATATATAAAGTCATTTTATGAATAATTTACAGAATAAGGGAACAATGAAACAACTGTGTTAAAATTTTTATGAAGACTTTTAAAATATAGTAAATTCATTATTTCCATAATAACTTGATTTTGAAGGTATATAGACCTGAAATGGCCAATTTTTTTTTTAATGTAACTAACTCCTCGTCAACTGTTAGTCCTAATTCTAGGAACATATTCATCTTGTAAATGCTGATTCCCAATTTCAAATTTACATGTAATAGATTTTAGCTTATCTTTACTTCCACTTCTTCTTGCACTTGTATCATAGAACACATTAGTTTTGAAAACCATGACAGCTCATAATTTTTTAAAGAGAGGACAGCCATTCTCTTTGCTCCCGTATTAACCAACAATTTCATTTTTAGATTAAGTATGTAACCTATCTTCAACATCTGTCCACTTAAATTTCTGTGTCAAATATAGAAGATGAAAGAATACTGTCACACATCCTTGAAGCAAACAAGATGGTCCAAGTTCTTGTTGCAAGATATTGTGTGATTAAATCCTTTCTGTTGAATGACTACTTATACAAGAAACCATATTTCCTTTTTGTCCTCAGAAATATTAATATTTGTTCCCATATTAATTCTTGAGTTTGAGAAAAACTGATCTAGGATATTGTCATTTGAAGATTCACAGTCTGAGACTTCCCTCCTATGGTCAATTTCAACATCACTACAATCTTGGGTGCTGCTATCAATCTCTTTGCATTCATCTCCTGATTCATCTAATAACTGTGAAACATGTTCCTTTGTCAATTTTCTTCTCTTTTTGTCATTATGAATAAATAAGGAAATTTTCTGAATTCTCAAATGTGTTCAATGAAAGCCAAAAAACCAGGGTTGGGGGAAGGGGAGGTGAAAACTACGAAAGTGCTGTCTCTAGACTTCTTTTATACTTTCTTGAAAGATGATACAATAGCAATGATTTGTTTTACAATTGCATCATCCTACATGATTCCATTATTTTTCTGTTTTCTTATTATTTTGGTCTCTTTTTAAATACAGTTGGGAATAAGAGATCAGTAAAAATAATTCCTAGGATGACAAAACAGCAAATTATCTCTAGGTATAGGAAAAATCAAACCATTAAGATTCCACTGTACATGCTAGATATGGAAAAGGGCCCCAAAGATGCATATGGCAGCTGTAAAAAAACAAGGAATTTTCTCCTTCTTGGCGATCTCAAGGAAAAAATAAAAAATACCAATTCTTACAATAGAACTGTTCAAAAAAGAACTCAAAAACTAAGTGGGTGCAATTTAAGAACAAAAAACCCTCTGTGTATCTATTAATATATACTAGGACAATACACATATTCTGTAACTAATTCTTTAAGTGCCACCATATTAAAATAACCATTTTTGGTTCTTAACTATTTATAATAGCATAAAACAGAATTTCAATGAATACTTGTTAAAAATTCCTAATTTCCCTTCTTTACTTTATTATCTGGTAACTTTAATTCTCCTCCAATATCAGAAAATTGCTCAGCAGGAAAGAAGAAAGGTTTCTAAGACTACCAAGAATAAACATCTTGGATAATAAGGAGTCCCTCCCTTTTTGTCAACCTACCACAATATATTTTAACATTTCTGTAGCTATAAAGCAGTCTCCCTCTTATTTAACTTTCAATTTTAATTTTTAATGTCTTTTTTGCTTCTTTTTCCTTTTTTTAATTAAACCTCTTTTGGCTCTTGCATTTCCTCCTACTGTGAATTTCCATGAGATGGGAGACACTGGTCAAGACTACCTTCTGGCTTTATTTCCAGATCTCCAGCTCTGACTGCCTTCCAAGATTATTGGGTCAATCAAGTAAAATAATGAATATTTAAAAAATACTATAAGCTATAAAATACTTTAATTAAAGAATATTTATGAATAATACACAAGTCTATATTGATGGCATGATATTTTAAAATCTCAGATTGTTATAGTTTTGTCTCACATAAATTCTGCAACATTCCTGTCAAATTTTCCCATGACTTATACCTCAGGGAAAAAAAGACAAATTTTATGTGATATAATTTAAGTAGGGTGATTCAGTTTGAAAAGGTCTGGCTTCCTCCTTATATCCTTTTCAAAAAATGATTATCTTACATTGCAGAAAATATAGAATCTAACCTGGTACTTAGCTATCTTCCCCCAAACTATCAAAATCCCTCTAAACACGATTTTGCTGAGAGAGGGAGAGAGGGAAAGAGGGAAAGGGGGAGAGAGGGGGGGGAAATATTCCATTCACAGAAACAAGGAGGTATAGTAAGCAGAAATCTATTATACAAACTGTGGACCTAAGGGCATGCTTGTACAATGACCTGTTATTTGGTTGAAATGACCTGCGTAAGTATTAAAAAACATACTTAGCTGGGCATAGTGGCTCATGCCTGTAATCCTAGAACTTTGGGAGGCTAAGGTGGGAAGATCACCTGAGGCCAGGAGTTCAAGACCAGCCTTGGACAACATGGCAAGACTTCATCTTTACAAAAAATTTAAAAATTAGTCAGGTGTGGTAGCCTATGCCTGTAGTCCCAGCTGCTCAGGAGGCTGAGGCAGGAGGATCACTTGAGCCCAGGAGTTGGAGGTATCAGTGAGTTATGACTACACTGTTGCAGTTAATTCACTGTTCTGTTCTTAACCTCTATTTTTCTCATGCACCCAAGTTCACAGGGCAATTTCATCTAAGTTTAAGGTTTCCAAAACCAACCACAAGCGAGCATCTCCTAATGTTACTAAATCCCAAGTCTTACTTAAACTCTGATCAGTATATATACCTGTCTACTAGATGTATCTGCTTGGATAAAGAATAGGCAGCTCAAATTCTACTTGTTTATAACTTGACTTCACATTTTGCCCTCACAACTTGCTATCCTCAAAGGATCATTTCCTAAACTCACAGCCAAGAGAAAAACCTGAGCATTTTATACTAATGCCCAAGTACTCTGTCACCAATTGCAGTAAAAGGTAACTAAAACCTACTGTCTACCCAAATTACCTCACACCACTAAGTAGGATTATCATTCTTTAAAACAAAAAAGTCTGATTATGCCATTCTCTTTCTCAACATTCTTCAGTACTCCCAAAAACTATCTGCTAAATTACCTGGTATGATATATACCGTTTTACAGATTTCTCTTTTGTAATTCTTCTCCTATGAACCTTACAATATTGCCATACTGAACTACTAGTCATTCCTCAAATGCAAAATGCTCTTTCCCAGCCTCCTGCCTTTATCAGTGCTGTTCTTTCTGTTATAAAATTTCACACACTTAAAAATGACTAAGATACTAAATATATGTTATGCCTTTTTGATAAGTAAGTCAGTCACATAACACTCTAACTGTACGCATGTCTGCAAGCTCCTGGACGACTGTCTTTTTTTAGAGAGACAGGGTCTCTCTCTCTGTCCCCTAGGCTGTGAGTGCAGTGGTGAAATCACAGCTCACTACAGCCTTGAACTCCTGGTCTCAAGTAATCTTCCTGCCTCAGCCTCCCAAGTAGCTAGGACTACAGGCACACCACCACACCCGGCTAATTTTTTTTTTTTTTGGTAGAGACAGGGTCTTGTAATGTTGCCTAGGCTGGTCTCAAACTCTGGCCTCAAGCAATCTTTGCACCTGGGCCTCCAAAAGTTCTGGGATTACACGCATAAGCCACCATCCTGGGCCTGTCGTCTTTTCATGTTTGAAACAGTGGTACATCAAGCTCAGAGCCTGAATGAATGAAATAGTCCCTTTTCCTTTCTGAATCTTCAATCTTTCCCTTTATAAAATAATACTTTACTCTCCCTCAAAACATGCTAATTTATCTCATATATCATAATGATAGCAAAGAGTACTTGGTATTTGTGTTGGTTTCTGGTTTATATTCTGTTCAGGGCGCTTATCCACTCTAAAAGTTATATCTGTTTTTCCTACATAGAACATTTCTACGATATATCTCTAACCCTGCCTCTTCCTAAAATTTAGTCCTATAGCTCTACCACTTTAATAGTATCACTATTATCCATATTCAATAAGAATAAAAACATATTCCTTGTCTTTCCCCCAATATCAACTCTAAATGGTGGGGAAGTCAGAGAGTACATAGGGGCAACAAAAGTGGTCAGGAGTTGTTTAGTTTTATCTACAATATTCTAGTATTTTCAAACAGGTAATGCGCTAACTGGGCATGGTGGTGTGTCTCTATAGTCCTAGCTACCAGAGAGGCTGAGGCAGGAGGATCACATGAGCCAGGAGTTTGAGGCAGCAGTGATCTGTGATCACACCTGTGAATAGCCACTGCACTCCAGCCTGGGCGACACAGTGAGGCTCCATTAATCTTGGAATGGTCCTCAATTAAAGTAATTTAGAAGCTTGAAAGAAAAACATAGGGAATTTTGGGTTAAAGTTGAACCATTAGCAGTAGTTAATAACCACTCAAATTCTTTTATCACAAGAGACAGAAGGCATATAAAAGTACCAAGATTTGAAATCTTTTACATCCATTCATTATAGTCTACTGTCTACTAAACCATGATAATAGCATGTACCATCAGCAAATGGGCTAGAGCCTTCTCAAATGTGCTTCAATTGAGGCATATGTGTGCTACAGTGGTGAATTAATTTAGATGCTACACAATTTTATGTGTGCCAACATGAGATCTGAATTTTTTTAAAAGACTAGCACAGAGCTACAATATTCCTAATTGAGGACATATTTAAAAGAGGCTGAAAAAGTCCAAAAGATAGTTTAAGTGTTATTCTGAGGTCTGCACAAGAATGAATTAATGAAGTCTACACTCAAGAGAAATGACAACATGCATTCACACAAAAACCTGTATGTGAACGTTCATAGTAGCATTATCCTTAATAGCCAAATAGTGGAAGCAACCCAAATATCCATCAACTGATGAATGGATAAGTCAAATGTGGTATACACCCATACAATGGAATATTATTTAACCATAAAAAGGAATAAAGTACTGACAGATGCTACAACATGAATGAACCTTCTGGAAATACAGTATTATGCAAAATGAAAGACACCAGTCGCAAAAGACCACATCTTATTGTATGATTCCATCTATATGAAATGTCCAAAATAGGCAAATCCATAGAAACAGGAAGTAGATTTGTGGTTGCCCAGGGCAATGGAATGGGAAGAAACTGCTAATGGATATGAAGTTTCTTTTTGGCCTAATGAAAATGTTCTAAAATTAGATTGTGGGATGGTTGCACAACTCTGTGAACAGACAGAATCAATGAATTGTATACTCTAAATTGGTAAATCCTATGGTATATGAATGATAAGCTTTTGAGCCACCACACCTTGCCCCTATATCTTGCTTTTGAGTCATTCTTTTTTCATGAAAATGTAACGAGGGTTTAATGTACATCTGCCTTTCTATAAAAATTGATTACTTTTAAAAAATGTCCTTTCTGAGTCATTTTCTCCATCTCAAAATAATGAAATAATTTTCTCTGCTAATAACAGCACTATTTGGCTTTTGGCAAAATTCAAATATTAACTATAGTCATGATAGTCAAATTGTTGCTGTTGTTTTTGCAGCAGAATCATCATGCTAACCTTACAAGGAAATCTCCATATACAAAATTGAAAAAAAAAGCCTATAATTTGTATATGAAGTTGAGGTGGAGACCTCTGAGTCTGCATTTGCTCAGTACTCAACCTTACATCTCCAGGTTATCTTGCTCAAGGTGTGGCTCTGAGGAATACAAATCCCAAACTGCTAATCCATGGTATCCACACCATACCAATTAAATTTACCCCTCAGGTTCAACGTACTCTTCCTTCTTATCACTTGCCTAAGTGTACTTACAAATCTATGCTATATTTTTTTCCTGATTTATAAATTTATTTACATGACAGTCTTACAAAAGTATACAAATCCTGCACCACACTTAGATTCAATAGGTCACCTTAATCAGAGTGGGTGGCAACTGTTCCAGAAAATGTGAACCATAAGGTTATCAAACAAAAAACCTGGAGGTAGGATCAGATGAGGAAGCCCATCTGACCACAGTTACAATGCCTTCCATATGCAACCACATCTCCTCCTATGATGGTCAGACTAACCGTGAGGTTGGTATTATTACCCCTAATTCATATGCAGGAATAGCAGAACCCTAAGGTTTAGAAACAGAAGAATGGGCAGAAATAGAAGAAGAATGATCATGCAGCTGGCCAAGGCAAGGCCAGGCCTCTCAGGTGTGCATGATGCTCAGGTCCTGGTCTTTCACTGCAACATGCCATCTCCACCAACATGGAACCACACAAGCAGAACTGAAACTGGACATTTAAGAGAAGGTAAGTGTCACCAAAATCTGTTTTCCAGGTTTTCTTTGCAGAATTCCAAATTCCTAGCAGACCAATTAAGGCCCTTTTCCACCTCTGTTGCCTCATTTTGTACCACTTTCCTATTGTTCTGTATGCTTCAGCCATACTGGCCTTTCAATTCTTTGAAGTATTTGTGCTCTTTCTTACCCAGGGCCTTTGCACAACTGTTCCTCCTCCAGTTCACTTAGCTGGTTTCTGCATATCCTTAAAGTCTGGGCTTATATTGTTTTCTCAGGGAAGGCCTTCCTGAACCAAAGCAAGTCAGGCCACCATGCCCTTCATCTTGGAACACTCTACTTCTCCTGGACAGACCCTTCATTGCTGCTTCCTTTTCAAGTTTGAGGGTCAGAGTCACCAGGCCATGACTACAGGGTCTGAGCTCCTGAGGTTTCTGGTTTCTACAGAAGGCTTTCAGGGCACACAGTGTTGAGAGGTATGCCTGGGACATTTCCCTCTGTGGGATTTAAGTTCCTAATCAGTAAAACAGGGCTTCTCTATGAATCTGCGGTTGATTTACCAGGACTCTTGCATCATACATTATCCTCTTAAACACAGCAGGTTCTCTCTCAGTCATTCCAAACTGCTTACTTACTCTGCACTCTGGGTGGAATGCAGAGATGCTCCAGCTCAGGGTGGCCCTGAGAACAGGTGATAGACATTCTCTAGCAGAACAGTGGCCCACCTAGCCTTTCCCAGGCCCTGTGGCTACTCCTTTTCACCTTCATCCCTCCAATCCTTGACAGCTTCCAGGCCTACTGCAGTTGTTATGGTCCCTTGGGGGCCATGTGAGATCCAGTCTCCGAGGGCTCCCAACTCAAGGAAAGCCCGTGCGAAGTGCAGAGACGGCTCTGCAAGCGCACCAGGTGAGTGCGGCGGGGCGCGCCGGGATCGAGCGTGGTCTCGGCTGTCTCGCCACTCTCCGGCGTTCTCGGCTTTTCCCATCCCACGTGACGCCCCGTCCCACGTGACACCGCCCCGCCGCAAACTTTTCCTCCCCGTCCGGCCGGCTAGAAAGGAACGGAAAATGGCGGCCTAGGCGCGTAGTTTCCGGCCCCACCGGCGGCGGCGTCCGGCACCATGACACACTGGGTGCTCACCAAGAGAGAGGATAAATACGGCGACAGTGAGCAGCTGCCGCCCGGCTTCCCGCGGGCCCCGGCGCCCGGCCGCCACTCGCCCGAACGTTCCCCAAGCGCCAGCGGCTGGGCGCGCCTATGCTGAAATGTACACACACACACACACACACACACCCCACACACCACACCATCTTTTAGAGATGAGATCTCATTATGTTGCCCCCCTCACACACACACACACACACACCTTTTGTTAGAGATAGATCTCATTATATTGCCCAGGCTGGAGTGCAGTGGCTATTCAGACATGATAATCCCATACTACAGCCTCCAACTCCTAGGCTTAAGTGAGCCTCTCACCTCAGCCTCCCAAGTAGCTGAGACTACAGGTGCGTGTGACACCTTGCCCAACTCCAAGGACTATTTAATTTTCAATATCAAACACTTCTGCAGAAGACCAGAACACAATTTTCATAAACTCCTGGGAGGTGGTAGCAAAAAAGGCTTGATTACTAGTCCTTGGTAAACAGACAAAACAGATTACTCACATCAGTTTTATAAAAACTAGGTTAGTATATTCAGCAATTCTCTGAATAATTACTCTCAAGTCATGAAATAACATCAGTTTGGTATTAGATTTTCACTTAATTTGAAAGACTAAGGACAATTTTCAGGACTACAAATAGGTCACCCTCAACCTTTCCTTCCTCTTACCCAAATAAACATCAGGTCCTTTCAATTTTTCCTCCATATTATTGGAACTGTTCCTCTTTTTCTCACTAACACTGCTCTAGCCTAACCCAACAGTACCCTTATCTACTTGATTCCTCACTTTCTCCCCTCCAATCCAAGATTACTCTTCCTTACATTTACTTAACAAATATTTATTAAGTGCTCACTAAATGCCAATCACTCTTCAAAGTACTGGGGACAGAGCACTGAACAAAATTTACTTTTATCATGTGCCATTTTATCAAGGGGTGACCTTAATTCTTCTCTCTCAGAAAAAATAGAAGCCATTTAATTAAAATGTCCACAACCTCCTGTCTGTGCACATATACTCTTACTTCCCTCCCCTATCCATATTCCTATTTAAGTCATCTCTCTCTCTCTCTCTGCCCACTGGATACTTTCTCCATGATACCACTCATGTGACTGATCTCCTTTCTTTGCTGTTTCAACAATATTTTCTGCTCTACCAGGTTATTCTTGTCAGCATACAAACACATTATGATAATTCAGGAAGGAAGGGAAGGGAGAGGAAGGAAGGAGAAAAGGAGGGATGAGGGAGGAAAAGAGGGAGGGAGGGAGGAAGGGAAAAAATTCTTTCATGAGTCCACATCCCTTTCTAGCCACTGCCTCATTTCTGTTTTCTTTTCCATGACAAGCCTCAAATGATTTGTCCATACTCACTCTCTGCACTTCTTTTCTCCCACGCTCTCATAGGCTTGTATCAATGAGGCTCTTGTCCTTTTACCTTTCTAGCAAAATTATTTCTTTCAAGGTCACCAACAACTACTTTGCCATATCCAAGCTGTAGTCTTCACCTTAGCCTTTTCAAGCAGCATTTAACTGAGTGTATGCTTTTCTTACTTTCAGGAAGGAACTTTATTCACTCAGCCTCTAAGACCCTTTTCATTTTTCTCCTGCCTCACCAGCTACTCTTTCGCAGTCTCATTTACTGGTTCCTGGCCCTCTTCCCAATTGGAATTACTGACCCAGGACTAAGTCTTCAAATATCTCTTCCATCTACACTAACCCTCCAGACCAGTGCTACCACAAAGTGTGGTCCGCCCACTAAGAGCATCAACACCTGGGAGCTGCTTAAAAATGCAAATTCTCAGGTCTTGCCCCAGAATTATGAGGATTTTTATGCATGCTAAAGCTTGAGAAGTGCTACTCTAGAGGTGACCTCATTCAGTCCTTGGTTTTAAATATCATCCATATAATGGTTCTCAATCCTAGATCCACACTGGAATTCACCTGCAATGCTTTTTAAAAATATCTATTCTTAGAATATGAAAGCTAAATTTTGCCGAATTTTATAAAGAGTAATATTTGTAAAAATAACATTTAAGAAAACTAGATTTTTAAACTGAAAGTAATAAATTGAATATTAATTTTAATAATGAAAGTCATTTCTAAATAATCTTTCTGTGCACAAAAGTTTTCCTCAAAGATATACATATACACACAAAATCCTTCATGTTGAAACATGAAAAAATGTGATTCATATGATTCACGCATCCCACTCCAAGATATGTACCCAGAGAAAAGGAAATACATGTTCATATAAAAACGTGTATATGAACATTCCTAGCAGCTTTGTTTGTTTGTTTTCCAGCATATTATGGGGGTACAAATATTACGGTTATGTATATTGCCCATGCCCCCCTCCTCCCTCGAGGCAGAGCCTCAAGCATGACCATCCCCCATACGTTGCACATCTCACTCATTATGTTTGTATATACCCATCCCCTCCTCCCCCCCCCACCCGCCCAACACCCGACAAATGTTATTTCTATATGTCCACTTAGGTGTTGATCCGTTAATACCAATTTGCTGGTGAGTACACGTGGTGCTTGTTTTTCCATTCTTGAGATACTTCACTTAGAATGGGTTCCGGCTGTATCCAGGAGTATACAAGAGGTCTAGCAGCTTTATTTGTAA
>CAUYPO010002811.1:0-35112 GCA_963574435.1 Cheirogaleus major | reverse complement strand
GCTCACAGCAACCTCAAACTCCTGGGCTCAAGCCATCCTCCTGCCTCAGCCTCCCGAGTAGCTGGGACTACAGGCATGTGCCACCGTGCCTGGCTAATTTTTTCTATATATTTTTAGTTGTCCGGCTAATTTCTTTCTATTTTTAGCAGAGATGGGGTGTCGCTCTTGCTCAGGCTGGTCTTGAACCCCTGAGCTCAAACGGTCCACCTGCCTTGGCCTCCCAGAGTGCTAGGATTACAGGCATGAGCCACTGCACCCAGCCACCAACTACTTTTTATTAATAATAATTATCTTAGGTAGAGTTCCCCCAGAAGTAAACCCTGAGACATGTATCTGAGAACCTGCAATTTTTTTTTTTTTTTTTGAGGCAGAGTCTAGCTCTGTTGCTCTGGCTAGAGTGCCGTGGTGTCAGCCTAGCTCACAGCAACCTCAAACTCCTGGGCTCAAGCGATCCTTCTGCCTCAGCCTCCCGAGTAGCTGGGACTACAGGCATGTGCCACCATGCCCGGCTAATTTTTTCTATGTATTTTTAGTTGACCAATTAATTTCTTTCTATTTTTAGTAGAGATGGGGATCTCACTCTTGCTAAGGTTGGTTTTGAATTCCTGATCTTGAGCGATCCACCCCCCTTGGCCTCCCAGAGTGCTAGGATTACAGGTGTGAGCCACCGCGCCCGGCTGCAAGAACCTGCAATTTTTGTTCCATGTCATTTTGCTTTTGCAGGTGACCCCAGTAAGCACCAGTTAGGGCATGGAGAAATAGGAAGGGGAAGCAGCCCATACAGCATGTGCGAAGGAGCAGGTTCCTGTTGCAGGAAACTGAGGCTCAATCGTGCTGGGGAAGTCTGAGACACGATACAGAGCACGTCTTGGCGTTGTCCCACCTGAGGGATGCAAAGCTGGAGTATACATCTTCCAATGCCAGTCTGCTGTTGTCTGAGGGCTATTCCTGGGAGTGTCAACTCCCCAGGACTGCCGGTCCACCCCGGGAGCTAGAGGCCAGGGCAGAGTCCGGTGGAGAGTCGCAGGTGCTTGCACTAGAAAAGCCATCAGCGTGTGCAGGACAGGTGAACTCCCACTGGCGTCTGCTACATTCCTACATTCACATGTACTTGTTTCATCTCTCAGAGCAATTAAGCTACAGGAGACACAGCTCTAAAGATGACAGCCTTGGATTTTGTCATAAATTAGGAGCATGGCCCATGTAATATTAATGATATGAGTATTTATACAAATGCTGTTGGCTTATAAGTGAGCTGCTGGGCTGAAGCATCATAAAACATTCCATTGTGTAGAAAATAAACATGTACAAATGTGGCAGAGGAGCTAAAGGAAATGTGAAATTAAGGAACATCAAAATCAAACTAGATTCCTGTAGCTAGTCTACAGGTTAAGAGCCTGGATTTAGGATTCAGATAGTTCAAGTCCAAGGTCGGACACTTTTGTGATCTTCACCAAGCAGTTTGGTCCCTTGGGCTTCAGTTTTTGTCTTTTTTTTTTTTTTACCTGTCAAATGGTAAAAGTGCCTATCATATACAGTTATCATGAGAATTAAGTGAGGTAATGTATAAAGATGATAGTTATAGATTATAGATGGTATTATTTGTTTATCATTCTTTCTGTCTTCCCCATGTTTGTCATGGTTTATTGTGTCAGGTGTATACTTCCCTGTCCCACGTTGTCTTGGTTATGGAACTTATTCTGGCTAACAGGTACAAGCAGGTGTAATGTATATTCCATCTGAGCAGAAACTTTAAATGTGCTTATATAAACTTGGTTTATTCTTTTGAACTCCTGCCCTGAACCATGAGAAGAATTTGCCTTGGGTGGTTGATGAAGCTTTGACTTGGATTTTAAAGTGATGGATCCATAGGGCAGAACTGAACTCAATCCACAATCTGAAGCTAAGGCACAGGCCAGTGGGTGAGAAAGAATGTTATTGGTATAAGTCATTGAGGTTTGGGGGCTGTTTGTTACATAGCATCATCACAACAATAGCTGACTATTACACAATATAAACCACTTGGCACAAGGTGTAACACATTGCAGGTACTCAATAAATAGGTATTGCTATTACTGTTATTGCTATTATTATTTCTATTTGGAATAAGAGGGGATGTTAGGCAAATATGTTTAGGACACAGTGTATGTGATACCTCCTTGTTGAAGATTTACAAATGTCATTAGATAGTAAAGGCCATTTATGCTGCTATAACAAAGTATTTGTGATTGGATAATTTATAAAGACAGAAATTTATTTTCTCACAGTTCTAGAGGCTGGGAAGTCTTGTTTAATACCCACAAGAAGACAGTGAGGTAGGTCTTATGCCCATTCTACAGATGAGCAAAGTAAATTCCTCAGACCAAGTGACTTACCCAAGGCCACAGAGCTAAGAGAGTGGTAGGGCTGGGATTTAAACCCAGGGTTATTCGACACCCACGCTGGTGTTATTTAGCATGATGCTGTCTTGCCTCTGATTTGAATATAGATATAACTATGACCACAGATAGTTATCGTGGTTAGCTCTGTGTACATCAGGACATTCCCTGAAGAGGGTATCATAGGAAAAGATGGTGCGTAGGAGACCAACAGCAGAGGCGGTTGGCATCTCCTTTGCCCCAAATTGTGAATACTAACCCCAGACACATGCACTTTTAAATTTGCACTCACACACACACTATCACATACACACTCACACACATACTTACACACACTCAAACATGTTCATGCACACATTCTCTCACATACTCTCACATATACACACGCACACACACAATCACATTCCTTCTCTCCCACTCTCATGTACACACACACCGAAACATTGTCACACGCTCATACACTCACACACTTAGACATGCTCACAGATTCACATGCATACAGTTCTCTCGCGTGCACACACTTTCACATACACACTCACAAACTCAAACATGCACACACACATGCACGTTCTCACACACACACACACGCACTCGCACACACTCACACACACTCGCACACACTCATACACACCTCTCCACGTCTGAGAGGTCCCAGGCGTCTCCTACCGCCCCTCGGCAGAGGACGCCCGATTCTGCAGCAGGTGGGAACGTTTCTGCCCAAGCATCTTTTTGACTTATGACTTACAAATAACCCCACTGGCTTTAGGCACCCTGGCCCCACCAGGTTCCCCAAACTTCACGCCCTGACTGGTTCCAGAGAAAACTCCAGCAGGGTCCAGGGAGGCCTTGTCAACTGCAGGGCCAATGGAGGCATCACCTGGGCATTTCACCGGAGCTGTTGTGTCTGAGACCTTAGCTGGCACCTGCGTCCCTCTTCGCCTGGGTCCCAGGGAAGCAGGCGTGAGGTGCGACAGGTTCTTTTCTCTTCTCTCAAGCCTGCCTTGGTGTCAGAGGAATGAACCGGTGAACAGCAACACTCCTGTATGGGGCTAAGGAAGAGCCGAGAATCCAGTGGCAAGACAGAGAGCCCGTCGCTTCAGAACCTGAGCTGAAGGAGCCTGATACACTTCGAGTCGGCTCCAGCACTCATGTCGGGTAGCTTTGTGACATCCCATTCCGAGCATGTCCTTATTCTATTGCAGCTTCAGTTTCCTAACCCCTAAGTGGCGATAGTAATAGTGGCTTCTTGTGGTTTCTGTGAGGGTTAATTGAGACAATGCACACGACAAGCTGGCCCCAGTGTCTGGCACATAGTAAGTTCTTAGGGGAAAAGGGTAGTTTATTTCTAAAAAAAAAAAAAAAAAACATAAAGGGAGGAGAACCCAGAGTCCCGATCACAGACTGCATGCTGGCTTTAATCTGTTTCAGGGCTTGAGATATCAACAAGAAAGTCTGCCAATTTCAACATACGGCAGCTTTTTGAATTTTGTGAGTTTGCCTCTGGGAAGCTGCTGTGGGGAGATAAAGGACAGGTCATACCAGATGTTCACTTTGATCAACATAGGTAAGCAAGTAAAGGTAAGGACACCTCAGTTCAGGATCTCCTGTCGTCCCTTCTTAGAAATTATTAACGTGGGGACTGCTCATATTTTCTCTGTTTGAATCAAATTTAGGTTTGATGCTCTGCTGGTAGTTAGATGAGGGAACTTAGGCAAGTTACTTCCCCTATCTGTGCCTCAATTTCTTCATCTGTAAAATGGGTATAATACTATTTACCCTCCAAGGTAAAGAGGTAAAACACCTAGCACAGTGCCAGGCATATAATAGGTGCTCACTGAGTAGTTCCTATTCATACAAAGTGGCTCTTGATTATAGGAAAAACTAATGAGCAACTCGGAGAAGGTGTTTTCTATGTTATATAGAATTTCTCCAGATGTCTGAGGAAGTCTACTCTTCGTGAACTTGATGAGAGGTCCCCAAACTTTTAAAATTATGCGCTCTTACCAGTATAAAAAATTGAAGATGGATCTATGTAGAGACACATATACATATGTTTATGTACTATTAGGTTAATATATTATAAACATCACAACTATATGCAAAAATTAGAAATGAAAAGGATGAGCTACAAAATAAAAAACAAAAGTTCTGATGTTTTTCCCTCACACTCCAAAGGATTATTCTACGCACCCCACTTTGCACACCGCAGTCTAGGTCTTTGCTATTCAAGGTGTGGTTCCTGGACCACCAACACCAGCATCGTCTGGGAGCCTGTCAGAGATGTGGAACCTCAGGTCCTACCCCAGACCTGCTGAATTAATTAGGACTCCCAGGCGATTTGATGCACATTAAAGTTTGGGGGGGTACTGGTCTCAAGAACATAACTGGGGGACCCCTACATTTTAAATTTGCTTATCTGTCTTATACCTTCTCCTTATTCTTTGAGGTTGGATGAGTTCTTCTTAAATTCTAGCATATAGGTAATTAGCTGGACTTCTTCAGCCTTGCACCAGATTCCATAAAACCTGCCTCGGAACAGACCGCCCCACACCGAGCTTGATGAATGTTTTTCATTTGGCCTGTAGTTAGTGGTGCCAGCCGATTTGGAGACATCCCCCAAAGAAGGGGCTTCTGGTCTCCATAGTTTGAAACACGATTGCCGAGCAATTCTATAAATCTGCTTCAGAAAGGCCCAGCAAATTTTTTGTTTTTTTGGAGGTTAAAAAAAAAAAAAAAACCTAACAAAACTAATCCCTGGCTGTTCCTTGAAGTGGACTCAGATGGAAATAAAATCTTTCCACAAAGTGAGCTTTGGCCCCACTTCCTCAATTCTGGTCCAAAAATGACTTTCAGAGAGCATGTTAACAAGCACTCCGGCTGCAGCGCGGGAAGGCAGGCCTGCACGGAGAGGTGGAGGGGGCTCTGTCACCGGGGAGGCACGCTAATGGGCCGGGCTGCACAAACATTATTTTTTAATTCTGAGGGTAGGAGCAACTGTTAGAGAATTCATCAAACCCTAGACAGGAAAAGGGCTTGGTTTCGGCTGCCCTGGCACTGCCCAGAGCTCAGGATGGAGTTGAGTCACCTCCAGTTATTTGGGACGCAGCCAAAGCCAGGACTCTGGTTACCAGCAGGCCGGGTGGACTTTACGGATCAGGGAGGGCGGGGAGGAGGTTGGCCAGGCCTTTGGCCCAGACGGAAGACAGCAAAGGGGCTACACGGAGACTTTCTGCCGGAGGGTAGGATTGTGCCAGACAGTATGACAGAATGTGCTTTTTTCTTTCTCCATCTGAGTTTTCCCCCTTTGAGAAATGTCTTGTTGAAAAGCCAACAAGGGTGTAAAAGAGACAAATTATAGAGAGGGACCTCTCATCCCTTTTGTGCTTGTTTTTCTCAAACCCATTCTCTGCCTTCCTCAGACTACTACAGATGACAGTTCCCGCTGTCCCTCGCTCCTGGTTGGGTTCAGCCAGTGGACGGCTGCAGAGAGGGCTGGGCAGACTGGAGGATGGGATGATGGGAGGTGTTAAGGTCATTCTCCCACACTGCGCACTATGTCCAGTTTGGGGGCCCCCCTGGGCATGGTGGAGACTCCAGCAGTGGCTGTACTTCCTGGGTGGTTCCAGCTTTGGTGGTTCTCTGCGTCCCTCCATGGGTCCTACAGGGTAGCCCCGGCTCCCAGGCTCTGGTAACACCGCCTCTTCCCTCAATCCCTCCTGTCCCAGGGATTTAGCAGATTTCTGCTCTCGCAAGTCTCTGAGCCGTCTCCCATGCTCTGTTTGACCTTTCAGCTCTTCCAATACCTTTGTAACTAGTGACCTATATTAAATCCTTTCTGCTGAACTTCCTGATTGGGTGGCTCAGTCTTCCGGACTACACACTGACCGATGAACATTTAGACTTAAATTTTTTTTTTAATTTTCATTTCTATTTATTTATTTTTATTTTTTGTAGAGACAAGGAGTCTCACAGTATTGCCCAGGCTGGTCTCGAACTCCTAGCCTCAAACAATCCTCCCACCTTGGCCTCCCAGAGTGCTAGGATTACACTCGTGAGCCACCACACTTGGCCTATTTAGACTTTACAGCACTTGAATCGCATCAAATAAATACGTCTTTATAGAGCGCTCTACCAGTTGGCAACTCAGGCTAACTTAAACAATTTATCATGGGGACACAGGTTATGCCAGTGATTTGAAAGAAAAACTGGAGAGACCCAGAACAGACAGTAAGCTTCTGGAAGCTTCCACTATCCAGGTAGCAAGAACTAATCTCCTTAGAATAATAATGTTTGAGATGAATCAGCTCCAAGTGCTTTCCGTGAGTGTTTCATGATACTCAGGATTCATTTCTCAGACGAGAGAGGGTCTCAGTTTTTTATCTTGGGTCACGTGACCACTGGTTGACCAGAAATCACAGGGCACGTTGACTGACAGTGCCACCAAAACTGCAAACAACTGGGAGAGGAGCTTGTATTAGTTAGGGAACAGTATAAGAAAGAGTCCCCCATAAAATGTAACTTAAACAAGATGGCAGTTCATTTCTATCGATCTAGAGCTGGTCGGGGTAGGTGCACTGTCCTTCTCAACTCGTGACTTCTGTCTCTGTGCCCAGTGATTTCCACTGCCCCGGGCATCCTTGCACACTAGCCTGCAGGGAGGACAATGAAAGGGGAGGGCCCACTTCTTACAAAGGCAGCACCTGGAAGTCGTGCTCATCTTTCATCTGCTCACACCCCATTGGCCAATGTCTAGTCACATGACCACTTCTGGCTGCATGGGATGCTGGGAATTATATCCTGAAGGCTGGGTGGCCATGCGCTCTGATCAAATCCTATTACTGTGGAAGAAGGAGATAGCAGACACTGGAGGAAGGCCAGCAGTCTAACTACAGATGTTATTCGAAGGAAAACTGAGGTGCTGCTATCAGAAAAATCAACACAGTCCACTAAAAGCACCTACTTTGTTCAAGCACCCTGGATTCACAGCGTCATGTAGGACACCTTCATTATTCAATTAACTAAGGGAACTGCTATGGCCTGAAGTTTTGTGCTCTCCCCAGATTCGTACGTCGAAATGCTAGCCCCCAAATGTGATGGTATTCGAAGGTGGGCCCTTGGGGAGGTGATGAGGTCATGAGGGTAGAGCTCTCATGAATGGAATTAGTGGTCTCATAAGAAGAGACATGAGGGAGCTTGCCCCTTCCTCTCTTCTCTCTGCCACATGAGGATACAACAAGAAGACAGCCCTCTGTGAACCAGGAGGAGGACTCTTTCAAGAACCCAAACTTGCCGGCACTCTGATCTCAGAATGGTGAGAAATAAATGTCAGTTGCGTAAGCCACCTAATCTATTTTGTTATAGCAGCCTGAACTGACTGAGGCAGAAACTAACTTTTGCATTATCCCCCTATTTGAAACCTCAAAGATCCCCCACTGCCCTCAGGACAAAGCCCAAACTTCTCCCATAGCCTACAAGCTCCAATGATGTAAGCTCTGCCCACGTCTGCTTTACAGTCCAATCCTGCTCAACCACACGCATGTTCTTAATGTGGCAGGAATATTTCACGACTCTGCCTATGATCTTCTTCCCAACCTTACCTGCCTGATGGGCGCTGAATCCAACTCCTCCTTTGAATCCAACTCTATGGGTATCCCTTCCTCTAGGAACTCTCTGGAAAAGGTAGAATTGACCCTCAGGGACCCAGAGTGCCTCATCTCTACATCTTCTGTCATACTTGAAACACTTGCAAGCACTTCATTGTTTCCATATCTGTTTTTCTCTCCCCGCCCCAAAGCTCTTTAGGGCCTCAAGGGTTGGAGCAATGTGTTATTCCTCTCTGAGTACTCACTACTGATACAGAGACTGGCACATAGTAGGTGCTCAATAAGAATCCATTGAACAAATTCATTAGATTCATCCCACATACATCTACTGGGCACCCTCTTTGTGTCAAGCCCTGTCTTAGTTGCTAGTGATATCATGGTGATCAAAACAGACAAGGTCGTTGCTGTAAGCAAGCATGGACATTCTAATGCTAGGGGAGACAGACAGTAAGAAAATAAATAAGGCCATAAGTAACCAGTAGTTACAGGGGCTAAAGAGAAAAGAAGAGCTTGATAAGGAAAAGAGAGTGTGGCAAGTGTGGTCACTCCAAGAAGGTGACATTTGAGCACAGACCTGACTGGATTAAGTGAATGAGTAATGCAGACATCTGGGGCAGAGCATACCAGGTAGAGTGCAGCAAGTGCAAAGGTCCTGAGGTAGGAGTGTAATTTGCATGCTGGAGGAACAGCAGCGGCTAGTATTCCTGGAGGGGGGTGGAGGAAAATGGGAATGATAGTAGCTAAAGTCAAGAGATCAGCATGAAGCCATTCCTGTAGAGGCTTGAGGATCGTGGTGAGGGACTCCGGATTTTATGCTGAGTCAATTGGGAGCCATTGGAGGCTTTGAGGAGAAAAGAGACAAGATCAGATATGTTTTAGATCAGATCACTGACTGCTGTGTGGTGGGAGCAACGTAAGATCATTATTCTCCTGTATGGTCTATAATTTACATACCAGCCAGAGAATGAGTGAATGTTAGAAGGTAAAAGAATGAATGGATATTGAAAGTTAAGCAAAAAGAAATTTAAGAGTTCAAGACAAGACTGGAAGGGTCACTCCAGGCCCATGCATGATTTGTTGCCCATTGCAGGGAACAGACGGGATTTACTCTGGGAAATCTGAGGTGGGAGCAAACACTTCATTCTGGGGACAGCAGGAAAGGCATGATGAAGGGGAAGGGGATTGAGCAGGGCTTGAAGGATGAGGTGGGCAAACTCCCACCTGCGCCACTGCAGGAATTCATGAGCCAAGGGGAAGTGTGGGCCAGACTGGTTGGGTCTACCAGTTAGTTTCAGGCCAACCAGGATTATTAATCCATCTAGCTGTCATGGATGGGGGAGTGATAGATGGCTCTTGACTCTATTAGCACTGGCTGCGTCTGTGTCTTCCTCCAAGACTCTGAATTCCAGCCCCTCTGGCTGGCAGTGTCTGGTTTCTAAGTGGAAGAGGAGTGGGTGAGGCAGAGGGGTCTACAGTGATGAACAAAACACACAAGCCCCCTCCCCGAGGAGATCATAAAAGAGTGGGAGAATGAGATGTTTGACAGATTAAAAAGGACAAATAAATCATCGCAGATATTGGTGAATGATACAATGGAAAACAAGGTGTGAGGGGAGGGGCAGAGGGAAATGCCACCTGGAGAAGTGACATTTGGGTTGAGATATGGAGTGTCTTGTTTTTGTGTTAAGTTGGAGGGAAGAGCCATGATGGTGGAAGGAACGGTGGATGCTAAGAGTCCAAGGCAAGAAAGAGCTTCCTGAATTCAAGAAAATGCAAGAAGGAAAGTATGATAGGAGCTGTGTGCAAAGGGATTTGGGCGGAGATGAAGATTCTCCAGATGTTCTTTGTTTTTCCACGCAGATGGGGAAACGCAGAGAAGGAGGCACAGGCAGGAGCATGGGACTTTGGGGTTACGTTGTTGCAGACAATTATTTCTTGTGTCTAGAATGATGTGGAGATGGGTGGCTGACTGTCAGTAGTAATAGCGATTTCCAGGTTTCTCATCAAGAAGGAACAATTTCCAAGCCTGTGCATTGATGGAAACGAATTTTAAAATTTTATCTTGCCAAGCACAGAGTTTTATCTTCCCGGCTCAATGGTTTGACTTGTCTAGTTGGGGAGGGTTTTGTTCCTAAGGCTTTGGTGGTCTAGACTGTTTGCATGATGCTGCTGTCTCAGGAGGTCTGTTAGCAGGGAGTTTTCAGATGAAAAGGAGCTGATACACTATGGATCATTCCAAGTTGCCGAAAAACCAATCCCAACGACTCACTGAAAAGTGCCTTCTGTCAGAGCAGACCACAGGCACTGGGTAAGTTCGGGAACATGCCTGAAAGTAGTTTAAAAACAATTTTTTTTTTCAGGGACACAGCAGGTATTCCAGCTGAGTCCTTCTTTAGTCCAAAGCCATTTCATGTTCCAGAGGATTTTAATTCTTACGATTTGGATTCCTTTGCACCCAACTCATCAAAACTGACTTGTTTGGTTTCGAAATCCACACAACACTGTTCGGTACCCCAGAAACCTCACGATCCCTGCAGCTGCCCCTGCACTGGCCGGCGGTGTTCTGCCAGCTCTGGACAGAATCCAGAATGAGTTTGGAGCCCGTCAGTTGGAAGCCTCATCAGTTCGTTGGCAGCCGTGTTCTTTCGTTTTTATTTCATTCCCAATCTGAGAAAAGGATAAGTCCCTGGGTAGTATTTTAAAGAGATTCCTCTCAACCTCTTCATTCTCTGCAACAAGGATGATCACTCACTCGGCAGGCATGTAGCGAGCGCGTACCGCGTTCCAAGCACCGAGCCAGGAACCGGGAAAGCAATACACAGCGTGGCTGTGACTCACGGCCCGTCCCAAGTGGAATTCCCAAATGGAATTTGCCATCTATTAGAGCCAGACCTTAAACCATAATGACACATATAGTAATTTCATTGCAGATGTGAGTTTTCAACAGTTCAAAACATGTTTATTGAGCCTTTACTACGTACTAGACACCATTCTAGGGACTGGGGAGACAGCAGTGAAGAAAACAGACACAGCCAAAATGGGGATATTAACAGGACTGAGGTTGAAATGAGACAAGACACATAAAACCCTTAGGCTTTTATGACTTTACCTACCCTGGTCTAAACCTTCCATGGCTCCCCAGTGCTGAGAGGGTAATAATGTCCCATCTTTTTGGGTTATAAACAGCTGAGCTTTCTTCTTTATTAAATCAGTCTAATCCTGACTTTACCAGTTGAGCAATTGGTTAAATCGCATGTACTTCTCTGAGCCTCAGTTTCCCTTTCTGTAGAATGGGGATAATGATGGCATCTAACACATAGTTTGCTGTGAGGATTAAAGGAACTGTGGCCGGCACAAGAGTAAACACTCCGTGAATGTTATCTATTACCATTATTCATATTATTGTTTTTAAACTTATTTCTACTTGTGGCAGAGTCTTGATTATTTGGTTCCTCCATTTCGCGATGGTAACGGCATCTTTAGCATTATGCCTGGCTCTGCAGCGTAAAAAAATGCTTTTCCCAGACTCCCTTGCAGCTAAATGTGGCCATGTGACTAAGTCCTGACTCATGGGGTATGAGCCCAAGGGATTGGTATAAGTTTTGATTTGTGCCTTTAAAGGGGAGTGATGTGCCCTGGGTTAGTCCGTTTTGCACTGCTATAAAAGAATACCTGAGGCTGGGTAATTATAAAGAAAAGTGGTTTATTTGGCTCACGACTCTGCAGACTGTGCAAGAAGCATGGCGCCAGCATCTGCTTCCGGTGAGGGCTTCTGGGAGCTTCCAATCAAACTGGAAGGTGAAGGGGGAGCAGGTATGTCACATGGCGAGAGGAGAAGGGGCCAGGCTCTTCTAAACAATCAGCTGTGGCACAAACCAGGAGAGAGAGAACTCACACATTACCACAGAGAGGGCACCAAGCCACTCATGAGGGACCTGCCCCCATGACCTGGACACCTCCCACTAGGCTCCACCTCCAACACTGGGGATCAGGCTTCAACATTAGGTTTGGAGGGGCCAAATATCCAAACCACATCATGCCCTACACTTCCCCTTTCCTTCCCTCCCTCTGGCTGGAATTCAGACAAAATGGCAGGTTCCCAAGCAGTTATCTTGCATCATGAGGCGAGAGTTGTGTGTTGGAGATGGAAGAGCAACAACTGGAGAAACCTGGGTCTTTGGTGATTGTAGAGCCACCACATTGGCTGCGGACTGCTTAACTGGATTTATACGTGTGGGAGAAACAGAATTCTATCTTGTCTGAACCAGTTAGTTTGGCTGTCTGTAATAATAGTCAGCTTGTATATGTGCAGTGCCTTGGACCACGCGACATCAGGGACGCAAAGAAGGATCAGGGAGTTCTCAGGGAACTTTATATGGGATACGAGAGCTGGGTATGAGAAAAGAGATCTGCGCGAAGCTTTCTCATCACGGGTGACACATCGTGTCTCATCTGCTTGTTTACGTATCTGTCTCCCTCACTGGACCGTGACCTGCTCGAGGACAGAGGCTGCACTTCACGACCTTTGCAGTGCACTGTCTGTCCTTATCGTTGAGCCCGTTGTACAGCTAAAGACGTAGAGGCTTAGGGAGGGGAGGCAACTCGCCCCTGTGCACGCGGCTTGTGAATGGTGGCGTCGGCATTCAGCCCTGCTCTGCGTGGCTCTAGAATCCAGGCTCTTGCCTGCACAATTTGGTCCGTTCCTCGTTTACGGGTAGCCAGGCCTCAGCCCCGTATTTCTTAGAGGAGAAAGTGAGAATAAATGGGTGCCGCAGAGCGTCTAGGTCTTTTCTAGACGGGCTTTCTCATTTACTAGCTGAACGCCTGTGGGCAAATTATTTGCCTACTATGCACCCCCATTTCAGCTAGAGTATCTGTAAAATTCAGTGGGTTGAGATGGAAGGACTGTCCTACATCACAGGGCACGATCATTTGTGATCCTTTGCAGGCGTCCAGTGTCGTGGATGCGGATTCTAGCCGTGGTTCAGACAGCTCAGCTTTGCCACTCACTGGCTGTGTGACCTTGGGCAAGTTACTTTACCTCTCTGAGCTTCATCTATAAAACGCATAATAACAACATTATCTCTGCGGGTTGTTAGATGAATTAAATGTGCTCATAGTAAGCGCCCAAAGCACGCTGGCTGTTGTCATTTCTATCCTAGAGAGGCAGGTTCAAGATTAATAAAATGGAGGAGGGGCTACTTCAAGGAACCTTCTGAAGTCACGCAGGGATGTAACTGGATCCCTCCCCACCCCCACCATGTGACCCGAGGATCCTGCATCCAGGGATCCCACCTTCTTCTGGGAGGCAGCAGCCCCGCAGCATCTCGGAAGGGGAAGGGTTAAGCATCCATCCAGCTCACAGATGCAGAAAAACTCCACAAAGATGCAGGAGAAGCAGTTCCATTTCTGATAAGGAGCAAAAACAGAGCAACTCGTTCCATATGGGCCGGCGAGAGGGGCGGGAAGGAGCCAGCGGCGTCCACGCAGCGTGCAGGGCAACGCCGCTGATGAATGAGCAGCTGGCCGGACGGGCGGGCGACTGGCCGCCACTCTGGAGGGACCGGGAGGGGATGGGGAGAGAGAGTGGGGATCTGAGTCCTGGATGGGGCGGAGGGGATTGCAGGAGTCCACCCAATTTTTCTTGTGGGTGGCAGCAAGAATTTGTGTCAACATCTGTCGTTTTGAAAGAAATGGCAGCTTTAACCAGAAAGGGATGTGCGGCCCCGGGAAGGGCGGTGGCGTTTGTTGTTTTTCAGCTCTGAGTCGATCTGGGTAAGATCTGGATGGAGTTTTGAGAAAAATCACGTGGTACATCTTGGTGGACTGTTTGACAAGACCCAAGAATGTTATTTTCCTTAAAATTGGTGCCTGAAAAATAAATACTGCCTGAGTTGAATTGAATGAACCGGTCGTTTGGCTGGATTCGTACTGCTGATGTGGGTTCCGTTCCGTCCTATTCTGTTCCCGTCCTCACGCTACTCCCCAGGCTGTGCCCCCTGCCCAGAGCGCTGTTTTCCTTCATTTTTCACCTGGGAATTTACTAAAAGTTACCACGCCGGGTCCTGGCCAGGCATTTTCTACATGCTGTCTAGAACATTTACTTCTGTAATCCTTCCAAATAGCTGTAGGGTTAGTACTATCTCTGTAATCCTTCCAGTAAAGCTATGGGGCTAGTAATATCATCACCATCATCATCATCATCATCTTGGTTGTACTAATGGGGAAGCAAAAATACAAAGAAACGAAGTAACCTGGTTCCACTCCCCGGGTGGTGGGTGGCAGAGCTTGGACTTGAACCCAAATCCCAGGGCAGCCCGGCTTCAAATTCTGTGTACTTCTCACTACTCCCTGTGTTCCTCTGGCTCCCCCTACACCTGCAGATCTCTCCGTAGGTCTACCTTGTCATGGATGCTATCTGAGACAGCCCTAAGAGCCAGGTTGCTGGGTCTTCTTCTGACCTCATCAGCCCATATAATCACCCTCACTAGAGTATGAAAGAGTCACAGAGGTCCCCCATGCCAGATCTCCTCTAAAGAAAGAACTTGCGGCCCCAGCTGGGATCAGTGCAGTAGCACACAGCCCTAGCTGTGGCACCTTCAAGAGCCACCTTGGCTTCTAGCTAAAGCCACATCCTTTCCAGGTAGCCCCAGCTGACGACTGCGCAGGACCGAGTCACAGTCTGGCCATTTTTGTCCAGTGATCTCTGCCCTGGAGCCCCCCGTGTGTTGACTGAGGCTTTGTTGATGAGTTGGGGGCTCTTAGCATTTATTCTGTTTCCTTTTCACTAGCTTGTCTAGATCCCTGTTGTCTTCCTGGTGCCAAACTTTGTGTTTTGTGGACACTTGCTTTGTATTTGTAGTGAGGTAATATTTTAAAGACATTAAGTGAATTTTTCTTTTCTTTTCTTTTCTTTTCTTTTTTGTATTTTGACATATACTGTTATGCTGTGGCTTGTACCAGATTCCCCTCATTTTGCTGCTACCTATCCCCATTCAAATAGGTTTTTTTTTTTTTTTCTTTTTTTGCACTCATGATTTCAGGAAAAAGTTGAGAGGGCAAAAAAACAAAGGAAAATGGAGACTTATTCTGTCTTTTGAAATTCAAAATCCTTTCATGGGGAACTCAGGGCATAAAAATATATTTGTATTTATTATGAATAAGAGTGAGCTTCATCCCCTGAATCAGAACAAAAAAGGATATTTAGGCTGGAAGGGAGGGGAAAAGATGGGGAGAATTTGAGGTGGGAAAGAGATAAAAGGGCCAAACGGAGAGGATCCGGCATGAAGAGGTTGAATGGATACAAGCGCCTGGATCAGCCTCTGCCTGAAGGTGCATCCACAGCTGGTAGGATCTTAGCAGCATTAGATTGTCCAATTTCTGCTTCAGGAAGTTCTGGGGACCACACTGAATGTCCTTCCTGGTAGCATCTGGTCAGGATCTCTCTTCAGTCATAGTCAGGGTGCCACAAATTAGACATCCAGCCTACAGAGTTCCTGAGGCTTTGCTGGCTCCCTGTGTAGCTTTCTCCTATGAACAGCCTCTCCCTCCATCCTCCCAGGACACTTGCAGGCCCCAGAGATGGAGGATAGGGGCTCTGAGCATCTCTAAGGTGGGTTGTGGTCCAGAGCACCAGAAAGCCCAGTGTGTATTGTGCCTGGATGCAGTTGAATAGGACCAGCCCAAGATCTCCACTGAACTGGGGCAGTTGTAAAAGATTCTGATGGTCTAGTCAGGTGTTGGCTCCAATGTTCCTCTTGCAAAAGATCTTCCCTGACTTTGTTCCAAAGTCTCAGTTATTCTCCAACTTCATCACAGGTCTGTTTCCTCCCAAGTAGCACCATCAGAAATAATCTTCCTTATTTATTTGTTTGTTTAGCATCTCTCTCCTGCCTAGCAGGTGAGCCCCACAGCTCCAGGACCATGTGGTCTTGTGCACGGTGCTGTGCCCAGCACTTGGTCCAGGGCAGGCTCCTTCTTCATGCTTTCAGAGGCGCCCAATTGCCTTGCAGGAATAAATGAGCTCTTCCTTGTCTTCAGAACGTCTAAACCTCTCAATGTGTCATTGCGGACTTGTTATAGGCAAATGGATGAATGGGTCCGTTTTGGGGGTAGGAGGTGAATGGAGGGACGAGAATAATTGCTGGAATGTTGGTTGGGGGTCAGACCAGTCATGGGAACAGAGAGAGAGGCCGCCTTAGCCAGAGCGGGGTGCCCTGTGGGTGAACTCAAGAGACAGAAAGGGCCCAGGCGGACCCCTCTTGCTTGAGGTACACGGCGAGAACATCGATCTGCCTGTTACACTCTCCCTGCCCCGAAGTGGACCTTGGCCTAGCTCTAAGGTCTAGCCTCCTTCCTGCAGACTTTCATTTCAATCGGATAAAATTCCCGATCGCTTAAGTCCGTTTGTGATCTCTTAAAAGCTTCTCTGCCGAAGCCACAAATCCTTCAAAGGCCATGCCAAGTGGGGAACACCGTCAGCCAGCTCTCTGTGCTGGTCCTTGGTGGACTTTAAATCAGCCTCCTCCATTCATTCTGTTCTTAAAGCCAAAGGTAGCAGCTACTCGCCGGAGTTAGTCAACAAGCCAAGAGCTCTTCAGAGAGGCAGATCTTCCCTTGGAGGGTGCAGGGGGTGGTTTTGGGGTGCCTCAAAGGAGATCTGTATTTTTTATTTGATTCAAGGACGCAGGAATATCTCTCCTCCCAGGAGCTTGTCAGGAAGGGAGGGAGAAGGTCAGAACTTGGGGGCTGCTCTGCCCTGGTGGGTTAGGGACCGACAAACCGCCCGAGAACAGTAAAGGTGAGCATAATTAATGAGCATGTAGAGAGCCTTGACTAAAATATGTTTGAAATTCTATATATTCCTGAAGTAATCCATGATTTTAAAATAAAAATTAAAAAACATGGGCAAATCAAAAGAAATAAGAAATATAGATATTCATATACATTTCTAATCCTTCTGCCTAGACATAACATCATTAACTTGTTATGGTTTAGCTTTCCAATAATTTTATATATAAATATATATGTTTCCTATTAAAATAGAGTTATATAGTATATCCTGTTATACGACCTGTCTTTCTCCCTTAGCAATACGTCAGGTCATATTTCCTTGAAAAGAAATGTGGAGCTACATCATCATTTTTAATTGTTACATAAGATTCCAATGTCTGAATGGCTCAAGATTACATACTAATTCAACCAACTTGCTATTGTTGACGTCGAGGTACTTTCCAATTTTCGGCACTCATGAACAACAGTGTAGGGGGCACCATTTATTTTCCTCTTTTCATATATTTTCTGTATATTTATAATAAATTAAGTGAAATTTCTGGGTCAAAGAGTATGCACATTTTATGAGTTTTTTTTTATTTCAGCATATTATGGGGGTACAAATATTACAGTTATGTATATTGCCCATGCCCCCCTCCCCCCTCGAGGCAGAGCTTCAAGCGTGACCCTCCCCTAAACATTGCACATCTCACTCATTATGTTTGTATATACCCATCCCTCCTCCCCCCTCCCACCTGCCTGACACCCAGTAGATGTTATCCCTATATGTGCACTTAGGTGTTGAATGTGTATAGTGTTAAATGTTCTTTGTAGCCACATTTTTTATAAAGAAAAATTTAATGTATTATAATACTATATTTTTTCACCCAGTATACCTAAAATATTATCATTTCAATATCCAATCACTATGTTTTAAATCATTAATGAGACAGTTCACATTCTTTTTTTCCATACAGAGTTTTTACAATGCGGTGTGTATTTTCCACTTGGAGAACATCTGGATTTGGATTAGCCACATTTCAAGTGCTCAATAGCCTCATGTGGTCAGTGGCTGCCCCAGCGGGCAGCACAGCTACAGAGGCTTAGGAAAATGAATCCCAGGAGTTTAAATGGTCACTGTTCCTTCAACTACCTGTCTCAAGGCAGGCCTGCGTGTCTTTCCACTTCATTTCCCTCCCAGCGCTGCAACTGTTGAACAGCCTTTTCTCAGCAGCCTTGAGTGCATGGCTATGGTTTGTTTTTTGCAACCGTAAAAACGACCACAAATACGCTTTCGGAAAGAGGAGAGAAAACTACTACAGGCCCGAACGGTAATGCTAGCATTAGGTCATCTTTCTTGGAGATGGAGAAGCAGCGGGGAGCAAGGGGCTGCGGGGGAGGGAGAGAGAGGACAGCCCTGGCGCTGCCCGAGTGTGAGAGTGGCGGCCTCGCTGCAGCCACTGACCCTTTCCCCAAACGCGCCGCCCGCAGGGCAACGGGGCCGTGCACCTGGCGGTCGTGGGGTCACTGACAGTCGGCCCTGGAACGGTCTCTGGTTTCTGAGGCTGAGTCTTGCCAGAGACACAAAGGAGGAGGGGAGAGGAGAGGGAAACGCAGACAAAGACGCGGGGGAAGGAAGGGGAGCGCGCGCGGGCGGCGGGGCGGGCGCGCACATGCCGGGGCTCGCGGGCCGGCGGGGCGGGGGCCGGGGCGGCGGGAGGGAGGCAGCGAAACGGGCAGGTCGATTTGAATATCAGGCTCTGCCACACTCGGGGCGCCGCTGACAACTTCATTACCTCCGCCTGTAAAAATGACTGCCGGGGAATGCAAATGGCCCGCGGTCTCGGCCGCCTGCCCGGGTCCCGCCGCCGGCTGCGGGCGGAGGCCCGGGGAACGCGCCGCTGTCCCGCATAATGAACGG
This sequence comes from Cheirogaleus major, assembly GCA_963574435.1. Lineage (NCBI taxonomy): Eukaryota > Metazoa > Chordata > Mammalia > Primates > Cheirogaleidae > Cheirogaleus > Cheirogaleus major. The sequence continues at coordinate 16,438 of CAUYPO010002811.1, read as the reverse complement.
CCGCCGCCGCCCTCCCGCCCCGCGCCCCGCGCCCCGCGCCCGGGGCTGGGAGACCCACTCGGTGGGGCCCGGGGTGGGAAAGGGGAGGGTGGGGCACGGAGCACGGCTTAGCTACTGAGAGTCGCTCGTCGCTGGCAAGCAAATGCCCTGCCTTCTGACTCTGGCATCCAATTAATGCTACGGAGATGCCAGGCAAATGAGAGTGCTCGGTGGGTATGATGCGTAACCTTGAACCCTGGCAGAAAAGGTCGGACCCCACTGGCCTCCGTCCGGCTCGCCCACGGTGACTGCATTGGACGTCAGCATCCCTAGCGCCCTGTTTTCGCTCTGAGGGGGGCGTGCTGCTTCCTGCTCCCCAAGCCTTTGGCACCTGCTGCCACCAGGACTATGCTGTGTCACTGTGCAGAAGCCGCCCCCAAATCCCCAGCCTAGCTGAGCTCCCCATTTGACGACTGAGGCAAGTCGTGCGCGGAGGGAAAGCAGTCTTCACAGAGTCTTTCTTGCTCTGGCTTAGGGAAAGAGGGCAGGACTGGCTCCGTGGCAGGAAGTCACCCCCTGCCTCTGACAGTTCCCGTTATCACATTTGGGCCCCTTGCGGAATTCTTTAGGGGAGAAGATAAGTCACTTTTTTTTTTTTGATAACAACAATAATAATAGTAAAATCCACTCATTTTATACAAGGCACTATGCCAACTGCTTTACCTACATTATTTCGGTCACAACAACCCTGTTGCTCTCCTGGAAACCGAGGCTTAGCAAAGCCTTGTGGGGGAGCCAGGGTAAGCCATCTAGGAAGGGGTGGAGCACACCCGAGAGAGCAGGCCCCTCTGCACTCTCAACCCCTCTGCAATATTCCTTTTCTGGGCCCTTCTTGCCATTCACACAGCTGTCCACACTCCTCTCTCCCCACCCCATCCTCATTCCTCCATCTCCCTCATGGCCCAGGGGTAAATCCTGAGTAGTCTAAATCTGTTGTGACCAACCCTTTCCCTTGTCCAGGCATTGGTTTAGAAAAGAGGATGTGACCAGTCCTGGACAATGCCACACAAGGGGACATCTGCTGGGGTTTCTGAGAAATGCTTCTTTGCTCTAAAAAAAGACCCAGCAGAGCGTGGTGGTGCCTCGTCTGTAGTCCCAGCTGCTTGGGAGGCTGAGGCAGGAGTTGATCCCAGGAGTTGGAGGCTACAGTGAGCTATGATCAGGCCACTACAATCCAGCCTGGATGACAGAGCAAGGCCCTGTCTCTAAAATAAATGAATAGATACACACATACATATATGCATGTATACATACATACATACATACATACATACCTGTGGAAACGATTCCAGTTTCTTCTGCTGGATGACATGTGTCTACCACCTGGTGACCATGGAGGGGCCAGGCAACAAAGCTAGCTTTGCAGAGATTTGCAGGGTTTCAGGGTTAAGTAAGCTAAGAAGAGAGTTAAAGTTTAGGAGAATTGTGTTCTAGTCCTATCTCTCCCATCGATAAAATCGTGCTGCCTCATATTTATTCAGGAACATATTTAGGGGTTAATTCCTTTTTGAAGCAAGAGAAGATAAAATATAAAGTAGTAAGCAAATGAAAACTCCAGAAATTTGGTCCTGTCTCTTCTTCTCTGCTCTATGTTTCTGTCTCTTCATCAGAGAGCATCTGCTTCTGGGCACTTCATTGGAACCTCATACTTCCAGCTTCTCTTCCTGGGCACTCACCTCTAACCTGGTTCAGCCTCAAGGCTCTAAAGTAGCTTTTCCCAACTCCCTCTTCCCTCAAGACAGCATCTCTCTGCCTACACAGGCAAGGCACCCAGGAGCATCAAACCATCCTGTACCCACACACCCAGGTATCTGACCTTGACTGCCTTTGAAATGTTTACTGGCTTTCATCAAGTAGTCTATTTGAAGAATTTGCATCTAGTTTTAAACTTTTGGGAAAACAATGGCTACTTAACCAGTCACTTACTGTTAATAGTATCAGTTGGCAACTGCTTTTAAACAATGGGAATTACAATGAAAAATGGATTTTTATTGTTTCATTAAAATCATGCACACTTTTCACTAAAATATGGAGAAAACCTATATAAAATGTATACTATACGTTTTATTAATTCATCCAGAGTCAGTAAGTGGTGACTAGCTCAAATATCTCTGTTTCCCATTGCTGAGGAAAGGAATCCCAAACTCCTTAGCAAGACATTCAAGGCTCTACAATCTGCACCTAACCCCCCTCCAGCCTTATTTGTCTGCCACTGTATACCTCCAAATCATACTGCTGCATTTCCCCTCCCCTGACATAGACTTCAGTATGTTGGGTGCCCATATTCTCTTCAGTGCCCTTGAACTCCTTGTCCCTCTGTCACTGTTCAAATATCACTGATCCTTCCAGGTCCAGATTAAACACCACCTCTTCCAAGAAGCTTTTCTCATTCCTCACCTATAGTGACACAAAATACTGAGTTACTTAGTATTTGTTCTCAGCAATATTTAGCATGTGTTTTATTCATTGACACCCGGTATGCTTAAAATAATGCACATTTCCAAACAGTTGGAGGGCTTAAATATTAGCATGCAAATAAGTAAAATGGGTGATAAATATTATCAGCAGAATTGTATAAACCTCAGTCCCAGCTTAAGGATGAGCTGTTCTCTTAGATGTGCTGAAATAAAGCTCCTTATACCTTTTGTTTTTGTTAGGATAACTTTGATTTAAGAAATAGAAAATCTATTCTAGCTTTAAAAACATGGAAAATGTGGTATATATGTAGGAAGTCCCAAAGTAGCCCATGCTAAGGTTGGTTAATTGAGCAGCTCAAAAATGTCTAATGTTGTTAAGTTCTTCTCATCTTTCCACTGTGCCATCCTCAGCTTGTTGACCTTGAGCTTAACTAGTTCTCAAGGTCTCAGAATGGCTGCCTGTTCCAGGCATCACTTTAAGCTAAAGAAGACACTGTTCTTCCCTTAAATTTCTAAAGAGTAGGGAAATTATAACAGAAGATGCTTCAGAAGTCTTCTTCTCTTATCTCATCAGCCAGACTGAGGCATATGGCTATCTCTGAATTATCACTGGCAAAGGAGAGGAGATTATCATAATTGATGACTAATCAGGATTGACCTCGGAGTTATATTGTGGTTGGTCGGCAAGAAAGCAGGAAATAGACAGGACAGGCAATGCCAAAACAAAAGCTGAATTTCAGCCAGTTTCCCAGTCACCTATTTCTGCATGCAAACCATTCCAAAGCATAGTGGCTTAAAAATATTTTATTTTTCTCAAGAATCTGGGTTAGGGTCCCAAGAAGTAAGGGAGGACTGCTGTCGAGTAGGCACTAAAAGTATCAGCAATTTATAATGGCTTATTACTTGAAAATCAAAAATAATTACATTTTGATTGTTCTTGTATTAGTTCTTTCTACAAAAAAAAAAGTGTTTGAAAACAAAGTGTATCTATTGATTTAGTCAATAGCAAATTGATTGACTGAAATCAACTGCTTATTTTCTTAGGGCATGGTAAAATCATATTTGCTCTTTTGCTTTGTTTTTCCCACCTAAATATTTAGCCATATTATGGACCCATATAGGATTTTTCCTTTAATGATATTAATGCTTGACTAAATTAAGCCTGTTGTTTTTTGGTTTGGGCTTTTTTTTTTTTTTTTTTTTGGAGACAGGGTCTCACTCTGTTACCCAAGCTGGAGTGCAGTGGCTAGATCATAGCTCGCTGTAATCTCAAACTCCTGTGCTGGATCAAGGAATCCGTTTGTTTCAGCCTCCCAAGCAGCTAGGACTACAGGTGTGTGCCACCATGCCCAGCTAATTTTTTTTAGAGACAGGGTCTCACTATGTTGTCCAGGCTGGTCTCAAACTCCTTGTCTCAAGTGATCTTCCCAGCTCAGTCTCCCAAAGTGCTGGAATTACAGGCATGAGCCATTGTGCCTGACCTGAATTAAGCCATTTTTGCCTTAGGTTCTTTAGTTTGTAGACATTTGAGAACTAAGTCAGGAGGATAACAAATAATCCCTTTGATTTAGCAAATAATTTAATAACTAGATTATTCACCATCAGAATATTACTCTTTTGCAAACCTGTAAATCACAGAAGCATTTGAAAATAAAGTTATGAAATAGCCATTTCCCTCTTTTTACTGAGGCAGGTAGGAAAATTGCAACATACATTCTTTGTTTCATAATGTTACTTCCTTATCCTAAATAGGCCTTCTAGTTCTCATTTAATTTTTATATATGTAAGGCAAGAAAGTTCTTAAGTGGTGCCTATAGTTAGACTCATGTCATTTACTAAAATAACACATGGACTTCCTTTTGTGATTATATCTTTCATCTTCTAATAAGTATATAACTGCCTCTATAACAATACCTAGTCAGATGATGAATGGTCGTACAATAATACTCTCCCTTTTTTTCAAAACGTTCATCTCCTTGCACAAAAATCTTATATATTCCAACACCATCTCTGTGAATCATAGACCAGTAAAGCCAGAATGACAGCTCCCTAATTTGATCTGTGGAGAAACTGAGGCTCTAGAGTTTCTGGAAGTTGACCGGCTAGTTAGTGACAGAGTTGGATCTCATTATCTTGTTTTCTGGTTGATTGCCCTTTACACCACACAGTGTTATTAATGATTAACATTAAGGACAGAACTAAGTCTAACCAAGTGATCAAGTCAGATTCTTTACATGGAGTTGGTAGCACCCACTCAGCCAGGTCCCTGCAGGGGTAGAATTCACACTCTACTTTCAGGGACAGAGAGAGTGTCCTCTAATCTCCAGCCTGACATACCCAAAGACCCCCCCCCCAATACACCCATCAAGCCCCACTCACAGGTACAGTGGGGACTCCTCAGATCCCTGTTTCATTACATGTGCTGGCACCCCAGGCAAGCCCCCGGGTTCAAGGAATGTACTTGACAAAGTGCTTCCCTCCTTTCCCACTCAGCCAGTGAAGAAAGGAGAAATGGAGACGCGCAGCTGGTAACGCATTGCTTGCCATCTTTGGACCTCACGGTGAATTTAAAGCCAAATCTTAAGATTTGAATCTGACAGCTCCATCATAAATGTAGGTTTTTATTTCTCAAATGTTAGCTGAATTTTCCCTCTTAAATAATTGTTTAGATTTGGAACCCCTAGGGCCTGTATTTCTTTCAATATGGAATTTGCAGCATTCATTCAAACCCACAACTCATTTGTTCAATCACATATTTCTAAATAGGAGAAAGTAAAATGTGCTCCAATTCATTATTATTTTTAAACGATTAAAACACAACTGAGAAAATGAAGCCTAGCCACTACTATTCTTCCCCTTCTTTTCCTCCTCCTTCTTTTTCAACCAACAATTGCTATAATCCACACTAATGAGGTAGACTGTGTTAAGAATTTTCTTCACTTAACATTTCTCATTATTAATAAATTTTGCACTGACAACTATAAAGTGAACACTTTGGATTTATGCACCTAACCTAATTACATATGCTGCATGTATGCATTTCATTATTTACTTGACAGATTCATTCCTTGATATAATAAATAATTAAACAAGAATCAAATATTAACAATCAGATACATGTTAATTCTCCTCAAATCTATAGAAACAAACTATATTTTTTACCTTCAGTTCAACAAGCACTGATTAAAATTTCTTCATTAGGCAAATTTCATAAGCAAAGTTCTTCATCTACTTTTCTTACTTTCACTGAAAATTAAACCTGGAACAAATTATTCCAGGATTACTTCATGGAAAAAAATGATTGTAACAGTATTTCTAACAAGCCATTGGATTTGTAATCTTTCACAAGCACTGCTGTATCTTTTATATATGAAACATTAATCTGTGTTTGTTAGAAATCTTCAAATATGGTTTTATGATATGCCAGAAGCCAGCACCATGTTGGTTGCTAGTGGTATACTTCCAGAGATGCCTTGTCTTGTGGGATAATAGTTTTAACCAAACAATAATTTTATAACTTGTTTAAAGAATCATTTCTAGGCATTATGGATAATGGTAAAACTCAATTTATTGGGCCTGAAAATTTACCCTGAGGTCAAAGTATAGCTTTGGCTTTTTCCACTATAATGAGCCAGGTTTAAATTTTTTTATTCATGTATATCAACATCTTCATTGATCAAACGATTCTCACATTTTATCAAATTTGCTTTGGTAGAGCATACCATACAATTTCATCATTTAAAAATATTAAAGATTCATAGATAGCCACATTATTCATAATACAAGATTAATGCCAGGCTGACAGGTTTTTGTAAAGATCTGACTCTTTTTTTCTAAGTGCATATACCATATCTATGTGAAATGTACCCCTGATGTTGCATATTGATTACTCCCTTCTCTTCTCTTCTAATGCTAAAGAGAGAATATTATGAAATGATTGTCAGGGTTAGTGTGTCTCTGACCTACACATGTACTATTAATAATTTATGAGCTGATTTGAAATACAGCACCAAGAAACCAACTAAAGACCACAGCGGCTGCCTAGGATGACATAGACTCGGGGTTGACAGCATGTGCACCCAGATTTTGAGCTTCTGTTTGTTAAAATACATAGAAAGGCACAAATGCTCTAAACGTCAGGATTAACTGAATGGAAGGAAGCCATGCTTCTTTGTTAGAAATTTCAAGTAGCTACATTTATGTCTTTTCATCCTATCCTTTCTGTGACATGAAATTTCCTTTTTAAATTATTTAATCAGGTTGTCAAGTGAACTCATATTGTCCATAAACTTTAGAGAATCTAAATTCAAATAATATGGAGATATAGAGAGCAAACGATCAAGTCTTTCTTCTTATTTCCTGCATGGCTTCAGACCCAAAGGTGGGTGTATGTCCTTCCAGACTGTTTTCTATGCTCATACAAAGATAGAGGTAGGAAGAGAGTTTCCCCTACCCTCAGATATGGTATCACACTCTCTACATACTGTGCGGCAGCTTGTTTTTTTCACTAAACAATATTATGAAAGATTTCCTCCCATTTCAGCGCATACATTTGTAGCTTATTTTTTAAAACAACAATGTAGTGTTCCATTTTAGAGATGCAACATGGCTCATTTATCAATTCCCTTATTAATAGATTGCCAAAATGTCTCAGATTTTTCATAAATTAAAAAAATGCCACATACACTAAACACACATGCTTATTCACTTGCTCAACTATTTCATTATGCTAAAGTCCTAAAAGTAGAATTGCTAGATCGCTAACTGATTATATTAAATCTACTTGATCCATTAATTAGGCAAGGATACATAAGTATTTAGGATTTAAATAATGTCACATTTCATTAATAGATATCTTCATAATATTTAAGTACATTTGTTAAAAAGTATACTTTTAAAACTTTAATAATATGGAGTAATGTAGAAAAAGATTAAAGTTAAATTATTTTCATATGTGAGTAGCTTTATGCAAAAGCAAACTACAATCTAAGTTTTTTAATGCTTTAGCAATATGTCATCAAGCCATATGTATATGTATATATTATTTTTAAATCAATGTCCAAAGCAGCCACTCTTCATTTTAGCAATACCACATGCAACTAACATTTGAAAAGTGCATTTATAGAGATTGACAACTGTTAAACTACTGAACACTTTTCAGAATATATTCCAAAAAATTTATGTGTGAAAACATTACATCTAGGAAATCTAATTATAAACAATGCTGTTATGTTTATTTGAAACCATCACAAGCAAGTATATTTATAAAATTTTCTGCTTTTAACCTAAATTGTTTGAAGCCTTCTACAAACAGTATAATGGTTACCTAGTGCATCTGTCAAGTTCTATTATATGAACTAGAATATGCTTTCAGAAAAGATGCCTTGCATCTGATGACAGGCACTTCCTATCTGCTAGGATTCATAAAAATTGGAACATTGATCATTTCTTGTAGAGATTTTCTTTAGCAAGAAGATAAAGGGAAACCTTGTTATGCCAAATGACTTACTAGTCAAAAGTAGCCAGGACATTGAAACCTGGAAACTAGTTAATGGTTTGTAACAAGTCAGAAATAAAGATGTTCAACCAAGAAAATGACATTAAGCAGCACTGGCTACAAGAGAAAAGAGCAGCCTGTCAGAATCATGCAAGGGCTGTGGTGACAGGTAGACAATAAAATGGGATGACACGGGTTCCTCTCAGTGGGGGTGTTTTAAACAGCTTTCTCTTGGGAGTTTCCATGCACTTCCATTGTAGGAAACCTTCCCTCTAAAAATGGCAGCAGGCCCCTTGGAGGTCTTATTAAAATTCTCCTCCTGTGTTATAAAGTGTGTTGTCTAAGGCAGGTGACAGTACCCGAACAGTTAATTCTTCATTGTTTAAAGGAAAGGAGAGACAACAGTCACACCAGTAAGGTAGCTCGGCAGCTGACATAGCCCAGTCATATTGAACAGTGGGCATCGTGACACAGGAAATGAGTCAGAGGGGAAAATCAGTCCACACTCCCACCTAGAATGGCAGACAGCAGGAATCCAAACAGAAGCAATATGGTACATATGAATATTTCATATTCAGATTGGTATCCATTATATCTGCAAGTAAATTTCATATAGGAGCTTAAATCTCCATAGTGTATAGTTCAAAGGCATCATTAGGATGAACATTGTTTTCATTTTTAAGAGAAATTTTCTTCCATTCACTTTCTGCCACAAAACTGCAGCTATAACAGTGTACCTCTACCTACCTCATTATGGGCCATAAAGGATATGCCATGAAAAAAAATGAAAGAAAGCAAAGAACCCACTGATTGCCCAATGAGTTCCTTAATATCAGTAATTTCATGGGCTGGATCTGATCTACTTTATCCAGAATAATGCTATCGCTGTGTTTTACTTAACCCTGTTTCAATGTAAATCTATATCATTTCATATATGTCTATTTGAAGAGTTATAATACCACTAAACTTATTTCCAATAGAGTAATAGCTGTTAGCACAGTCTTCTAAACCATGTCTCTCTTTTTTTATTCTATTCCCAATGTATTTTAAGCTGTATGACAAAATAAACATTTCATAACCTTTTTCAGATAAAATTCTTTTTCTACTAATGTCATTTCAACCAGTGGGAGGTCTATATTTTCCACACTGCAGTTCTACATTTAAAATCATTTCTGCTATAGATTAGCTGTCCCTTTGTGAGCTATGAAAGACAAAATCAGCCTCTTTAAGCCTGTCTTGTTTGACAGCATGCAATATTTACATGAAATAAAAAGCAAATATTTGTTCTCTTCATACAAGCTGTCAGCAAAAACTTGGGTTGTTTAGAAACTTGTTCAGACAAACAGAATTGGTGTTTACTACATGACATACAATAAAAGGTCAACATTAGGTAAAACCAAAATTATTTTAAAAGGGCTGGGCACAGTGGCTCACACCTATAATCCTACCACTCTGGGAGGCTGAGGCAGGAGAATTGCTTGAGCTCAGGAGTTCGAGACCAGCCTGAGCAAGAGCAAGACCCCTTCTCTACTAAAAATAGAAAAATTAGCTGAGTGTCCTGGCACATGCTTGTAGTCCCAGCTACTTGGGAGGCTGAGGCAGGAGGATCGCTTGAGCCCAGGAGTTTGAGGTTGCAGTGAGCTGTGATGCCACCCTTGCACTCTGTCCAGGTCAAAAGAGGGAGATTTTGTCTCAAAAAAAAAAAAAAAAATTTCAAAAGGGAAAGAGTTGACATGCACATTTGAATCAAAGTGATCATGTTACGCCATAAATGACATAGGACATTGACGATTAAAACTTCTTTGTTTAAGAAAGCATAGGCTTAATTTTAGTTGCTTGCTTGCCAAGGTATCAACTTTAGGTCCACCACAGGGATAAGTATAAGAAAATATTGTTTGTTAATCTAAAATGTTTCCAATTAAAGTTGCTTTTCAGCTCTTCTCCAGGGAATTTCCTAGTAGCTGATAGGAACATACTCTGAAGTCAGGCAAGCTGAGCATTCCTGATATCACTGCCACCTAATCAGGGCCACTGAGCCACCACCTCCAGTTGCCCAACAAAGTCATGCTTCTGCTTAAGAAACTGATGCTTCCTGAATTTGCAGGAGCGGTGATTTACCACAAGATGTTTTGGGGGGCAAATTTACTTTCCTCCCACTTCTAGAATTTGCACTATCACAGCTGCCTGGGGAAATGCCTCAAGCGTGAGGGCAAATTGCACCCGCCCCCTACACCCACTCTGTTCTGATGTCACAGGGATGGAACTTGTTCTGTTTCCTGTGGACAGTGTCCCATCTGGTGAACACACATTTTAATACGTAAACTCTATTTCCAGGAATAACACCTATTGGTATTAACAAGAAAATAGCATCTCTACAAGATTCCCTGAAAAGAAACCCTGTCGGTGCCACTCATTCTACCTTCAAAGACAAGGCCCTGTAATTACTTTCTTCTCCTCATTTCCTTGTCTGGATAAAGCAACAAGATCAAAAGAACCTATCCATTTTCCCCAGATACCTTCCAAAATGTACGTTGCTTTGCAGGTTGGGATCAGAAATTTCATTATCTGTATTTGTATTAGTAATTCACTGCACAAAGAGAACAGGAGCAGAGGAGGAGAGCGTGAACGGAAGCAAACATCAGACAGACAATTGTATATATGCAAATGCTTGCAAATTTCTGCCAGCATCTCCCTATCTATAACCAAGCAACATGGAAGTCTATTCATCCCTCCAGCTTCTTTGCTGCCAAATGTGGTTGTGGTTTTGGAGGAAAATATTCAGAAAATGTTGAATTTTCAGCCACTGGGACTAAATCTAAGTCAAAACCTACGACATAAAAGATCACTGCATAAATAAAATCAGGGATTTTCTAGAAAGACACAGACATACAACCTCCTGGCTACAAAGGGTAAAAAACAAGATTGGCTTGTGAGGGGGCAGGGGAAGGGAATGGTCGCACACAGCTCTCCAGCCCAATTGACAGAGAACTGAAATGTTGTCTCTTGTCTGTAAGGTTGTTCATTTGCATAAATAGTCTGGGTGAGAAGGGGTAGGGATAATCAGGAAAACAGGCATGATAAAAAAAATGCCTCACATTCAAATTCATAAATACATGTGCTCACTTTCAAATATATATGCATGGTGTTTGAAAATGACAGCAAGAATCTTCATGTATTTTTTTCTCTTAAAATCAATCATTCCCAAATAATAATGGTTATAGAAATTTTCATAACTTCCTTTATTCTTATATATTTATTCTACCGACTGCAAATCAATAATAATGGTAATAATTCACACACATACATGTCTCTCGCATACAGCAATTCAGTGCATTCTCAAAATTATGCTTTGAAGTAGGGTCAGTATTATACCCATTTTATAGATAAAGAAACCGAGGCTCAGTAGTTCAGAGAGTTACCCAAATTTACATAACTAATAAGTGGCAGGACTGGAATTCAAATTCCCATGATTGACTCTGAATCCCAAGAGCCTCTGCACCATGAAGCCATGCAACATTACCAAAGAGAACTTACTCCAAATGTCATAGTCTTGGCCATTTCTTACCTCTCAGCAACATTGGACCATGCTGCCCACTGCTGCCTTCTCAAAACCCTCCACTTTCTTTAGTCTTGGGGATTGCTCTTTAGTTTGCCTTCTGCCTTTTAGATTTTCTCAGTCACCTCCAGGATCTCCTCTTCCTGGGTCTTCTGTCCACCCTACTCCAAATCTCTGCTATCAGTGAGCAATCTCACCAACTTCCATTCCTTCATGCATTCATTCAACAAAAATGTTTTGAGCACCTCCTACGTGCCAGGCACTAGTCTAGGCGTGTGGCATACCACAGTGAACAGCAGCCTATCTCCCGCCTCAAATGGAGTTTATATTGTCACGGGGGGCAGAGGAGATAGGTAAACACAAATAGATATCTATTTAGATGTAGGTGGTAAATCTATGGAGAATAGAAAGCAGGGAAGAGGGATGCAGAGGGCAGGGGTAAAGGAGATTGCAATTTTCGGTCAAGGGAGGCCTCACTGAGTTAACATTTGCATAAAGATGTCCTTTGTCAATGCTCCTCTCAGAGGATTTCCAAATTTGCATCTCTGACCTCTCTCCTGATTCCAACCACATATTTTCACCTCTGGGCATATCATCTCTCCTGTACCCACATGCTGAAGTCACCCTAGCTGCACCTGAATTCATCTTCCCTTTCTCATCGCCCTATGTCTCTTCCTGTGCTCCCGACTCTGATTAACAGTACCACCATCCTTTACAGCACAAATATGCACTCAGCAGTAAATATAGTAAATATAAGGAGCACCTTCTAAGTGAATGCACTACGCTAGGTACTAAGAGAATACACCGGTCTCATAAGAGCTATTTTCCCCTTAAGAAACTGTGTCTAGGGAAACCATAGAGGGAAATGATTAAGGGTTTAGGAACAGACCTGTGTTCAATCCCATCTCTTCCATTAATCACCATTTGTCTATACAATGGGAATAATGGTACCCACCTCACATTAACGTTACAGTGGTTCCCCCTTATGCGAGGGGATACATTCCAAGACCCCCAGTGGATGCCTGAAACCTGGAATAGTGAACCCTATATATGCTATCTTTTTTCCTATACATACATGCCTATGATAAAGTTTAAGTTATAAATTAGACACAGTAAGAGATTAACAACTAACGTTAAAATACAACAATTATAACAATATACTGTAACTAAAGTTATGTGAATGTGGTCTCTCTCTCAAAATATCTTATTATACTATACTGTACTCACCTATTTTCGGACTTTAGTTCACTGCCAGTAACTGAAACCTCAGAAAGTGACAAGGCAGGACTACTGTATAGGGGTTAGATGCAACTGCACAGGTGCAGTGAGCAAGTGAGTGAATGAATGAATAAATCAGTGAACAATGTGCTTACTGCAGGGCTTGACATAAGAAATACCCAATAGGTTTAAGTGATGTCATCAAGACCCATTCTCTTCATCTCTCAGCTCTATTAGCCTTGTGCCTGCTCCAACCTCAGGCAGTGGCAGGATGGCTTCCCAGAGTTCCAGGCTTACATCCTATCCAGCCATCCCTTGGGATGAAAGAGAGTTTCTTTTCTCAACAGTTGCACAAAAGTCGTTGGTTTTGATGGGGTCATGTGACCACTTCTGAGCCAATAATGTGGGCCAGGAAAATACCATGGCTCTAACTGGCTAGGTTTGGGATACAGCACCCCCTAGCGATGGAGGTTGAATCAACTCCACTTGAACCTTGGGACCAAGAGCGAAGAGAGGTGGCCCCTGATGAATATGAAGAGACTTAACAGGAAGAGAATGGAGAGTGGGCAGGTAAGACAATGGATGTTCACTACCCTCAACTATGGTACCTGATTCATTCTATGTTGCATTACGGTTAGATGTTTTCATGTGTATCTGCCCTCATGAGAACAAGGACTGAATGTTTGCGATCATTGTATCTGCTGGAGGACCCAGGTCAATCCTCTGAATATAGTACCTGCTCAATAATTTTTTAAAAATCATGAATTGATTTATTAAACCAGTCTAAATTAGTTCTTCCTTTTGCTCATTTTAAGTTCTATGGTGTGTTGTTCTCTTCTTATTACATGAAATTACATAAAGTCTCAAACACACATGCACCTTGTAACACCTTAAAAGACAGATATAGGATCCAACAGCAGAAGCAAATAAACCATGGTCATAATTTACATATATATTGACATTCTCTCCTCTAAAATCATCATCTCAGCTTATTTACCCAGGTGAGAAAAAGAGCAACAGTCAGTGGTGCCTTTCTAAGTCACTTCATTTTGCTATTCTGTTTTTGTTCAGCAAATGTTGCATTTGCCGAAAATATAAGTGTGTAAGACTCAGTTTAGCCCTTCGCAAGGTGTCAGTATGCCATCAGCATCATTTGGATCTTACTAGTATAGAAATGTCCTTGGTCTTTCCCTCAGTAACTTGATTTCAATCTCCACAGCCTTATTCAAGGACATCCCCTTAAATCCTATAATCCCAAGGGTGGCATTCTCTCCTTCCTTCTGGGCACACCACTGCCCAGCTGGAGACATTTCCCAAACTTGCTTGCATATGGTGCGGCCATGTGACAGTTCTCACTAAGTGATGGAGTGATGTGTACAACTTCCAAATCATCTTCTTAAAGATGTCTGCGATTTGATTTTAAATAATGTAGCAAATGTGGAGAGCTTATTTAAGAGATATAATTATATAAATTCGACCATATGAAGACAACTGTTGAAGCTGAGTGATGGGCACACAGGGATGTGTTATGTTACATTATACCTACATTTGTGTATGTTTGAAAATCCCTATTGGAAAATAAATTAAAAGGCGCTTGCCCCAGTCATGTTCTGGTGTTTCCTTCTTACCGACTAAAGAGAGCTGACCGGAGTAGTCTTGGAAAGCATGCATATGTTGAGGATGGCAGAGCCACTCCACCAGCCTGGGTTCCTGAATGACTTCCTGGAGCAGGGCTTTCCCACCTGCCTTGGAGAGTTACCTGAAAGAGAAATTGATTTCTCACTGTTTTGAGCCATTGCAATCTGGGTCTCTTTGTTACAGTCTAGCTCCTTATTTATTTCCATTTTATTTCAAAACAGTCTCCTGTAACAGACAATATAATCTTACCTGCCTTCACCAACCCTTTACTTTTTTCTGGCTGTCTTATAGGTCAGCACAATGTTAGAACTCAATCAACATTTACTGTGGTTACATTTTTTTGTTGCTCTGGAGGTCAGGCTGAACCATAAGCTACACAAATACCTAGACCCCACTCAACCTGAAATTAAACTGCTCACAATACAACTCACCGCAAAAACCTTTAAACAAATGTCACCTTTGAGTTTGAAGGTCTATTATTTATAGTTAGGGACAAACTTTAGATTCAGAAAAAGACCATAAATCATAGCAAAATGTAGGATGAAATGCTAATGTTGAGAACATTTTGACTAGAAAATAAAAGTTAAGGAAACTTTAATTTCTTTTCAAAAAATATAAAATATAGTTGCATTGTAAAAACCCTGTAGGTTGACGCCAACCTGTAGACATGTTTTGTCTTCCCCTCCCCAAATGTGGCACAGTTCAACACAGTTTTCTCACACTTTTAAATTTCAGTGTGCTTAGAGGGTACCAAGAGTGTCCTCCTTTCCTTGTGGCCTCACACAAGGCCTCCTTACACATTCACCCTGAGACCTCAGTGATCTGGCCATAGATTGGGCTCAGCGTGGAGCACGAGGCACATAGAATTAAAATAATTTTCTAAAATGAGTGGTTAATCCTTGTCATGGATTGCCAAAGAAGGTCACAGACTCCTTCTCCAGTGGTCCTTAGAAATAAGGTTGATTTCACACAGTGGCTTTTAGGTGAGGTCCCCTAAAGATCAGGGGACAAACTTGGCAGACAGACCTACAGACAGGAAAGCAAAAGTTGGGTACAAGCTGGTGTTCCTTATTACTAAACAAAAGTAGGAGTTTCAGGAAGCTCTATTTACAGAGTCAGACTGCAGGCTGCACATTGCGACAGCCAGTCCTGCCAGCCTGCTCCCTCCCCTCCTAGCCCCCCATTCCCCAGGAGAATTCCGTCCTTGTCAGACTAGTTAGTACTTAGGCTGTGGCTTCAGAGCTGGAACCAGAGTGAAGAGGAACAGAGTGGATCAGAGACTGCCATGTCAGATTTACACGGAGAGCTACTGGAAGAAGAGTGAGGAATCGATAAGGAGGGATAGAGAAAAGGAGAAAGACAAGAGCCAGTGTGGGCTGGGTTTGGAAATTTAGAAAGAGGCGAAAGTTGTCAGGAGTTTGAAAAGAAGCTGAAGAGGAATGGGAGATAGATAGACAGACAGAGAGGGCCCGGCATGGTGGCTCACTCCTCTAGAGCTCTAGGAGGCTGAGGTGGGTGGACTGCTTGAGCTCAGGAGTTCAAGACCAGCCTGAGCAAGAGGGAGACCCCGTTTCTACTAAAAATAGAAAAAAAATAGCTGGGCACAGTGGCATGTGCTTGTAGTTCCAGCTACTATGGAGGCTGAGACAGGAGGATTGTTTGAGCCCAGGAGTTTGAGGTTGCTGTGAGCTATGATGATGCCACTGCACTCTAGCGGGGGCAACCAAGTGAGACTCTCTCAAAAAGAAATTTTTTTGGGTGACTGTGTTTAATGCCACTGAATTGTACACTTAAAATGGCAAGTTTCTTGTCAGTTATATATATTTTTACTCCTATTTCAAATATTGCTGTTTAAGCCTCTAAAATAATAATGAGCAGAGCCGACGGAGGAAGAGGGAGAGGAAGAGGGAGAGGAGAGGGGTGTGGAGGGATAATAGGGACGTATAGAGCTGCCAAAGGGAATGACATTTGGGTAAAGGAGAAAGACCTTTAAAAAGGATTTTTAGAAAGACTGGCTGTATAGTGTACCAGGCGTCCTCAAACTACGGCCTGCCGAGGACCTTTATCCTGCCC
>CAUYPO010002810.1:0-19385 GCA_963574435.1 Cheirogaleus major | reverse complement strand
AACACCTAAGTGGACATATAGGAATAACATTTGTCGGGTGTTGGGCGGGTGGGAGGGGGGAGGAGGGGATGGGTATATACAAACATAATGAGTGAGATGTGCAACGTTTGGGGGATGGTCATGCTTGAGGCTCTGCCTCGAAAGGGGAGGGGCGGCATGGGCAATATACATAACCGTAATATTTGTACCCCCATAATATGCTGAAATAATAATAAAAAAGACTATTTCTGTTTCACTCCTGACCACATGTCTTGGTATATAGAGAAATAGATTAGGTAAGTATGTAGGCTTGGTGTTCCTGTTTTGTACATTTTTATTCTTGACTTGTATGCTCAGCTAGGTCTATTCTTAACTTAGGGCTTAAAATGTTTATCTTGGAAAAATTTTGTACCTGTTTACTCTTGTAGATAGAATTAGGTAAGGGATCTCTTGAAACCTTTGGGGGACCTTAAAACCTAAATGAATAATCTGTACACATAATTCTATGACCAAGGACAACTACTTGCTGTACCAATAAATACTGATGTGGGACTTCACTCAGGGCTTCCTGGCTCACGGGAATGCTGGAGGACCCCTATCTTCCCCATCACTTTAAACTGCGCTTTGTCTCTGTCTCTATTATTTCCAAATCTCTTCTGACAATCCTGCCTCGGACCCGTTTTGTTGAGAGAGTGGCTAACTCCTGGCATGACACAGTGAAGAAATGGCAGGGAAATCTCACGCACTCATCTGGGTGCTTTATATTTTATAACATTTAATTCTTAGAATCTTGTGAGGAAGGTGGTGGGTGCTCAAACATAAATAAGACATGGTGCTGCTCCCCAGAAACTTAAGAGAGGGGCATGTTGACAAGGATTTCTAATATCAGGTAAAGTAATTTAAGTGCTAAAAGGGAGGTGAACGTTACCTGCTGTGGAATCCTAGAGGAGTGACTGACTCACTCTTACTAGGGGGTACTGGATAGTGTCTTGGTTGAGTCATTATTAGAACAGATTTAGTACCGGAACAGGCTTAGAAGGATGTGAAGAATTTCCACATGGAACTGAGCCAGACGTAAAAACCAGTAGTGGACATGAGCATGTGCTACGGGGGCTGATAGGAGTGTTCAAATCATAACTCTGCCCCTAACCTAAACTTTCTACACTTCAGTCTTCTCATCTTTAAAATAGGACACTAGGCCAGGCATGGTGGCTCATGCCTGTAATCCTAGCATTCTGTGACGCTGAGGCTGGAGGATCGCTTGAGCTCAGGAGTTCGAGGCCAGCCTCAGCAAGAACGAGACCCCGCCTCTTCTAAAAAATGGAAAAAATTAGCCGGGCATGGTGGCGCGCGCCTGTAGTCCTAGCTACTTGGGAGGCTGAGGCAGAATGATCGCTTGAGCCCAGGAGTTTGAGGTTGCTGTGAGCTAGGCTGATGCCACGATACTCTAGCCCTTCTAGCCCCGGCTACAATGTGAGACTCTGTCTCACACACACACACACACACACACACACAAATAGGACACTAGCACTGACTTCCTACGGTGTTGAGGGCCAGCTAAAGTCAGACATGTTAAGTTGGCTACCGGTTCATATATATATATAAACACACACATACATATACATGTATAACTTTTTTCCCTCACAAATACACTTAAAAATAGGTAGAAAGCGTGAAGAGGAAAGGTGCCAAACTTGGTACAGCCCCGACCACCCCTCCCTCAGAATTGCCCGCGCGCGCTGGACTCTACTGCGCAGTCGCAAAACCTCTTTTAGGCGATGAGTTTCACGCTCCTTCCGCTTGGGATCTCAGTCTTCTGCAGACACCTCGTGGCTACAGTCGCTACACGGCTGCAGCACAGACGCTGAGCATCAGGCGTTCAGAGCCAGACACCGCCACCTCACGATGTCTGATGAACCGGGTAAGGGACCCTCCCCGCAGCTGCCCACTAGCTTCTGCCTCAGGCTCTGACAGAGTTCAGACGGTGCCCACTTAGACGGCCACACGGTAGACCGCCAGATTAGCTGGTCATCGGCTGGGGCATGTCCAGTGGTGGTCTCCGGGCACTGACCACCGATTGGTCAGTGAGGCCGGCCCCAATTGGTCAGTGAGCGCATGGGAACCCCGAGTGTGGCCCGGGGTCCAGGGTGTACCAGGGATTCACGATGTCCCTGAGGCTCAAGGTGATCCTGAGCTTCGTGAAGTCCCTGTGGCTTGCGGCATCCCGGAGGCTGGAGGCTTCTTAGGGGCTTGAGGAGACCCGAGGACTCACAGAGTCTGAGAGACTTGTAGCGTCCCCGGGGCTCGTGGCGACTCTGGGATTCCTATAGTCCCCCGGGTTTGTGGCGTCTCCTGTGGCTTTTGGTGTCCCCGGGGCTGGAAGTGACTTTGGGGTTCGTGTAGCCTTCCGGGGGCTCGAGGTTACCCTGCACCTCATAGCGTCCCCGGGGCTTGTGGCGACTCTGGGATTCCCATCGTCCTCCGTGTTCGTGGCGTTCCCTGTGGCTGTCGGTGTCCCGGGGAGGTTCGAGGTAACTTTGGGGCTCGCGTGGCCTCTCAGGGGCTTGAGGTCACCCTGCGCCTCGTGGCGTCCCAGGGGCTCATGGCGACTCTGGGATTCCCATCGTTCCCTGGGTTTGTGGCGTCCTCTGTGGCTGTTGGGGATCGTGTGGCCCCGGGGGCTTGAGGTGACTTTGGGGCTCGTGCGGCCTCCCAGGGTCTCAAGGTTACCCTGCGCCTCATGGTGTCCCTGAGGCTTGCGGCATCCCTGGGGCTCGAGGTGACCCTAGGGCTCGTGGCGAGTGCGCGTCGAGAGGTCGGTCATGGTTTCTGGCATGAGGGCCCGCGGTTCTTTCCAGAGCCTCGAGCGGCGGTAAAACAGTCTCCGCAGTCGCCGATCCGGGAGGCGGAGCCATTGTAAGCAGCTTCTTGGCGCCCTCCGATGGGCAGCATGCGGACTCTGGAGCCCGCGCTTTTTCCTTGAACCTTTTTTTTTTTCCCCTGGCTGGTGTGCAGCTGCTGAGCACAGCCCTGTGCGATTTGGCTCAACGCTAGGGCTCTTCTAGGGGGAGGGGATTTGCTCTGCGAGGCAGAGTGAATCTGCACTTTGCAGCCTCAAATTTGAGCCTCGCTGTGGTGACGTGGTTTGAGTGGCTCCCACGACTCTCCCGGGATGCCAGCGCGTGTGAGCTTTTGAGATTTGGCAATTTATTAGGTAGTTGGTGCTGACTTTCTGGGACGAGTTAATACTTTTTTCAGCCTTTCTCTTCTTGGTGGAGGCGGGTGGGAGGGCGAGGAAGGACCCAGACTGTCAGGCTTTTACAGAGGTTTGTTTGAAGAATGGACAAACTCGCGAGTTGATTCATATAAAATCTTGTGAGATTGAGATGTAGATTTTGAGGCTGTGATGGTAACCGGGTTTCATCAAAGCCAGACAGAGTAGCCTCGCTGTTTTATTGTAAATACAGAAAGGAAAGGGAAGAAAAAAAAGATGTAGGGGTGTTGTGGAGAAGTCCCTGCGTATGGAGCCTGCTCTTTGCCTCAAGAGGGCAGATGCCGGACTCAGGGAATACTGCAAAATGTGGGGATCCCTGCAACGCCGGGGAGCCCGTTTGTTCCCGCTCCAGAGCTCAGCCCGCCCGAAGTCTGGTCGTTTGATAGAAAAGGCTCTGCTTTAGTCTGGGGGAAATCGCTTCCCTCCCTCCTCTACTGTGCTCGGACTGCTCTAAGGTTTTATAAGGTGAAGTGGTAAACTGGTTTAAGGTTTATAGACAGTAATTTTCCAGACAACTTTTCCGCATAGTGTTTTATACAACAGAATATGGGCTAGATGCCGTTTTGAGCCTCCCTTCTCTGGCCCGCAGCAAGTGCTGGGCGATGGGATATAATTTTGGCCTGGTTATCCACCATCTGGCAGACTTTGGCGTCTCTAAAGTTTAATACGTACAATGGAAGGGCTGCCGTTGAGAGGCCTGCCAGAAGATTTAGAAAGTGATTGGTCACTTTAAACAAAATTGGAGCGGTCTAGCTGTTGTAATCTGCACTGTTTTGCTGTGTATTCCTTTAAGTGGTCCTGGGGTGAAATGCAGTTTTCAGCCTTCATCATTATCTGATATATTGATGGCAAGTGAATGCCTTGCACCTTGGGAGCTTAATCGTCAAAAAACTAGTAAACGTTATAATGTCTTTTAAAATTTGATGAAGAAGGTTATGTGTATGCCTAAAAGAATTAATCAGAATTGTACACATTTACCGAGAGACCTTGGTGGAGTTGTCAGTAGCTTTACTAGCTTTAGTTTGTTGATATACAAAAGCTCATCTTAATAAATTTTCGATTACCTTTGTTATTTTTCTGATGAGATGGTCTAAAGTTTATTGTAAAGAATCAGCAGAGAAGTCTAACGAAGATAATTTTGCTACTCAGAGATAGCCACCTAGATAACCATTGGTTATGTTACTTTTAGTTCTCAAAGTTAAGATTAGACTGTATTTTTCTGTTTTGAATCCTTTCCCCCACTTTAACACTATTTCACAAGCATTTCTAATATCAGTAAATTTTCTTTGAGAACATGCTTCTTCTCATTGGCTATATAGCATTTCATTTAGGGAAATACCATAATGTATTTAACCTTTTGTTTATTTATCCCTTTTGTTTAGATAATTAGGTAGTTTCTAATGTTTTATTTTTCTCCCCATGAGGACTGTTAAGTAGAGTTTAGAGTGACTCTTCAAACCCAACCCCATGTTTTTTTTTTATAATTTTTTTCAAACCCAACCCCATGTTTTAAGGATGAGAAAACACAGGCAAAAGAGTCAATGTATTTGGCCTAAAGGTCATACCTCTGGATAACTTGAGAGCCTAAATTGGAACCTTCATCGTGTGATTCCTAATTTAGTACCATTTTCATTTTACCATGTGCCCCTTACACTAGCTAATTACTTTATTCTTATGCTTTGATCTATTTGAAATCAATATAGCGAATCAAAGTTATGATGCAATATGTTAGTAAATACCTTAAGCTTACACATTTTCTTTTTCAGGCCAACTTTAAGAAATAAGAAAGCCCATTTTGATATCAGACATTTTGCATGATGGGTTGTTTTTAATATTCATTAAAGTGGTTTATGGAGTTGATATTTCACACCTAGTTTATTTGTGGTTACCTATTTCACATTTTGTGAGATTCAGTTCGTTTCATAACAACATTTACTTTTGTACTTTATTTCTGCCCTATCATTTGTCATAAATACAAATATTAATTTTTAGAGAACAAGTTTAGAAAATCATGGTCACCACAAGTGTGACTATGTAACACCAGTTGCATCATTTAAGTTAAAAGCATATCATTGAACATACTGTAGCATGGGCCAGGTGGCCACGTGTCTTACATGAGAAGAAATTTATTGTTCTTATAAAATTGGAAGTACTAGAAATAATGATCTATGTGTGTGTATACATACATATATATTTCAAAGCTTCTTACTAAGCAATTGATTTGTTAGCTAACTTGTAATGATTACAGATATCAAAATACTTAATATGATTTTTTCAGCTCAAATGTTTTTTAAACAATCCATGACTTATAAGGTAGTTTCCTCTAGAAACTTTATTTAATCTAAACTTTCTCTTTGCTTATTCTTAGATTTCATTATTGTAACTATTGAAGATGACAGTGATCACGGTCTCAGCGATGATGATGTGACAGTTGAAGATTCTGACACAGACTTTACTCAGGACACATTTTCCATTGATGACATGGTGAACATACAACCAGATTTTGAAGACAGCAGTGATGACTTTCAGGTTCCATCCCAAATGTCATATGGTAATTTTGTTAAATTTCCTCCTGGACAAAATTTTGCTCTCTGGTCTCCATTGCCTGTAAATTGCTTAAATATTCCTATAACTTTTACATTAATTAGTTATTAACAGAGTGCCAAGCTTTTTGGTAATACTACAGTGTTATGCTTGCATGTTCCCTTCACTTAAGCTTTGCCACATCTCCTTTTCCCTTCTTGTTCTACTGGGGACAGTCTCAAAAGGCATCGAGGGGGAATATATTTTCTGTCTATGAAAAATTATTTATATCTGGCAGCTATAACTAGTCTTAAAGAATCAACAAAAATCTGGAACTAGTATGTGATTATAGCAAGATTGCAGCATATAAGGTTAATATATGAAAGTGAGTCACTTTACTACATATGAGCAATAAACAATTGGAATTTGAAATTAAAAACACAATTCTACTTACTTTAGTACCCAAGTGAGTTCGTGGAAAATGGAGTCCTGCAACTAGAACTGCTGTAGCTATTTGTCCTTCAAATGTTTGTTTACCTACCACAGCATTGAAAGAAATGTGAGACTATTCATATCCTCACTTGTACAGAGAGCATAGAGACATTAACCACTTGGAATATTTCTTCTGTAGCTATATGACAATTTGTTACCCTTTGCTTAGAGAATTGGGTTTTCTACTCTTTCAAACATTGAAATGTTACTGCTTAGGTTGGAGGTTAGCACACCTTTTCTGTAAGGGGCCAGATAGTAAATATTTTAAGCTTTGCAGACTGTAAGGTCTCTCTGTCTTAAGTATTTAACTCTGCCACTGTAGCATGAAAGCAGCTGATACGTAAACAGATGATGGTCGTGGCTGTCTTTCAGTAAAACTTTATGGATACCAAGATTTGAATTTCCTATAATTTTCCCATTTTATGAAAATTTTTTTCTCCAATAATTTAGAAATATTTAAAAAAAAAAACCAACATTCTTAGCTTGTGGGCTGTATAAAAACAGGTGGCAGGATGGATTTGGTCCACAGTTGTGGTTTGCTGACCCTGATCTAACTGATGCCAAAAAGTCATTTGATACCACTTATCTTTTCTGGTTTTAAAACTATATGTAGGGCCAGCAGGCTACTTCCTTAGTGTGTTACAGAACACCTGTCTGACTCCAACGGCCCTCCTTAGTGGGAAAGAACTAGAGGAGAATTTTCAAATGTGGATACCAACCCATTATTTCTAATTCTAAGAATTTGTCTCATAGAATGACTTGCAGAAGTGCAAGACTGTTTAACAGCATTCTTTGCAAGAGCAAAACTTTAGAAGTAGCTTGAATATCCATGAATCAGGGACTGGTTAAATAAATTATGGCTTATCTACATAACATAAAACTAAGGAGTTTTTAAATTGACTGCAGTATATGTAAAGGCATTGGTTTGGAAAGACCAATGCATGTTTAGCAATAAAAGGAGGTTGCAGAGCAGTGCTTATAGTCTGATCTCTTTTATCTGTCTAACTGGTAGAAAAAACTCATAATAGGACATTTCAGAAAAGGTAGCCAAGTAATTATTTTTATTGTTAAAATATACATAACATAATATTTATCATTTTAATTGTTTGTAAGTGTACAATTCAGTGGAATTAAATACATTCAGAATGTTGTATAATGATCACCATTATCTATACCCAAAACCTTTTCATGATCCCCAACATAAACTTCGTACCCATTAAACAATAAGTCCCCTCCCCACCACTGGTAACCTCTATTCTGCTTTCTTTCTCTGTGAATTTGCCTATTTCAGGTACCTGATGTAAGTAGATTCATACAATATTTGTTCTTTTGTGTCTGGCTTATTTCAGTTAGCATATTGTTTTCAGGGTCCATCTGTGTTGCAGCATATATCAGAATTTCATTCCTTTTTAAAGACTGAATAATATTTCATTGTATGTATATATGACATTTTGTTGATCAGTTCATCTACTGATGGATATTTGGATTGTTTCCACCTTTTGGCTACTGTGAATAATGCTGCTGTGAACATTGGTGTACAAATATCTATTCAAGTTCCTGCTTTCAGTTCTTTTGGACATATACCTAGAAATAGAATTCTGGATCATATGATAATTCTGTTTAAGTTTTTTAAAGAACTGCCATACTGTTTTCCACAGAAGCTGCACCATTTTACATTCCATCAATTCACAAGGATTCCATTTTCTCCACATGTACATCAACACTTATTTTCCTTTTTTTTCATTATAGCTATCCTAGTAGATATAAAGTGGTATCTTATTATGGTTTTGATTTGAATTTCCCTAATGACTAATGATGTTCAGCATCTTTTCATGTGCTTATTGGCCATTTGCATATCTTCTTTAGAGAAATGTCTATTTGTAAAGTTCTTTGCCAATTTTTGAGTTGGGTTATTTGTTGTTGAGTTTTAGGAGTTCTTTATATTCTGTATATTAATTCTTTATCAGGTAGATAATTTGCAGATATTTTCTGCCATTCTGTGAATTGTCTTTTTGCTTTTTTCTTTTGCCCTCTGATACATAGAAGTTCTTAATGTTAATGAAGTCCAGTTTAACTATTTTTCCTGTTGCTGCCTGTGCTTTTGGTGTCCTATTCATGAAATCATTGCCAAATCCAGTGTTATGAAGGTTTTCCTAGTGTTTTCTTCTGAGTGTTTTATAGTTTTAGATTTTTTATTTATTTAGGTCTTTGATCCATTTTGAGTTAATTTTTATATATGATATAAAGTAGGGGTCCAACTTCATTATTTTGTTTTTAAATAGAGACAGGATTTCACTCTGTTGCCCAGGCTGGAGTGCAGTGGTGTGATCATAGCTCACTGCAGCCTCAAACTCCTGGGCTCAAGGGAGCCTCCTGCCTCAGCCTCCCAAGTGGCTGAGACTATGGGTGCATGCCACCATGATTGACTAATATTTTTTAAGCTTTTTTGTAGAGACAGAGTCTTGCTATGTTGCCCAGGCTGGTCTTGAACTCCTGGCCTCAAGCAATCCTCCTGCCTTGGCCTCCCAAAGTACTGGGATTATAGGTGTGAGCCCAACTTCATTCTTTTGCATGTGGATGTCTAGTTTTCCCAGCATTATTTGTTGTAAAGAATATCCTTTCCCTATTGAATGGTCTTGGGACCCTCATTGAAAATCAATTAAGGGTTTATTTCTGGGCTCTCTATTCCATTGGTTTATATGTCTATTTTTATGCCAGTACCACACTATTTTGATTGCTATAGCTTTGTAGTAAGTTTCAAAGTCAAGAAATATGAGTCATTCAACTTTATTATTTCTTTTTTAAAGATTGTTTTGGCTATTCAGGGCCTCTTGCAATTCCATATAAAAATTTGAGGATTGGCTTTTCCATTTTCACAAAAAAGGCTGTTGAAATTTTGATAGGGATTGTGTTGAATCTGTGGATTGCTTTGGGTAGTATTAACATTTTAACAGTGTTAAGTCTTCCTGTCCATGAACGTGCATTGTCTTTCCATTTATTTAGGTCTTCTTTAATTTCTTCAGCAATGTTTTGTAGTTTGCAGTATATAATTCTTAAATCTCCTTAGTTAGATTTATTCCAAAGTATTTAATTCTTTTAGATGTTGTTGTAAATGGAATTGCTTTCTTAATTTCCCATTTGGATTTGCTGATATATAGAAACACAACTGATTTTTGTGTGTTGATCTTGTACCCTGCAACTTTGCTGAATTGGCATATTAGCTCTAGTAGCTTTCTTGTGGATTCTTTGGAATCTCCTATACATAGGATCATATCATCTGTGAATAGAGATAAGTTTACGCCCTCCTTTCAAGGTCTTTTTTCTTGTTCTTGTCTAATAGTTCTGGCTAGAACTTTCAGTACAATGTTGAATAGCAGTAGTGAAAGTAGGCTTCCTTGTTTTGTTCCTGATCTTAGGGGGAAAGCTTTTAGTCTTCCACCATTGAGTATGATGTTAGCTGTAGGTTTTTCATAAGTACCCTTTATCAGGTTGCAGAATTTTCCCTCTATTCTATTTTTCTGAAAATTTTTATCATGAAATGTTGTTAGATTTTGTTGAATGCCTTTTCTGCATCAATTGAGATAATAATGTACTTTTTTCCTCGTTCTGTTAATGTGATGTATTACATTGATTGATTTTCTTATGTTGAATCATCTTTGTACTCCTGGTATAAATCCCACTTGGTCATGATGAATTATCTTTTTAATATGCTGTTGGATTAGATTTGCTAATACTTTGATGATTTTTGCATCTATATTCATTAGGGATATTGGTCTATAATTTTCTTTTCTTGTGATGTCTTTATCTGGCTTTGCTATCAGGGTAATATTCTGACCTCATAGAATGAGTTAGAAGTGCTCCCACCTCTAATTTTTTGAAAGAGTTTGAGAAGGATTGGTGTTAATTCTTCTTTAAATGTTTGGTAGAATCCACCCATGAAGCCATCTGTCCTGGGCTTTTCTTTGTTGGAAGGTTTGTGATTACTGACTCAACCTCTTGTTACAGGTCTGTTGAGATTTTCTATTTCTTCTTGAGTCAGTTTAGCTAATTAATTTTATTAAATTATAAGAACAAATAGTTTTCTCATATACTGGCATTAAGCAATTAGAAAACATATAGGAAAAATACCCAGTTAATTATGGCTATGAAATATATTTAAAAATTCTAAGGAGTAAACAAGTAAAAATAGCAGAACCTGTATGAAAGGAATGTGAATATTTTACTGAGGGTCATAAAATAAGGCTTCTGAAACAACACTCTAGTATAGCTTGCAAAAAATCTTTAAAAAATTGTTTAAGGAACAGGTGGTGATTTACCATATCGAACACTAAAAACATTTTAAAGGTACAATTATTAAAATATTATGGTACTAGATATGAAATAGGGAGCTAGATTTAATGTAATAGAAGCTCATAAGTAGAACAAAGAATTTATAATTAACATACTATATAGTACATTAATATGGGAAATATTGAGAATAAATTGTGCTAGGAGAAATGCTTGACTATTGGGGGGAAAGTCCATTAGATTTCATCTCATATCACACACTTAAATAATTTCAAGATGGATTAAAGAGTTGACTATTTAATACATGGAAGTATGGAAAAACTAGAAGAAAATATAGTTGAATGTTCTTTCTAATGGTGAAATATTGAGTGTAAAAGCAGTTGAAGAAATCACAGAAATATTAATGAATTTGATGAAATAAAAACATCCCGTCTCTATGTCAACAACATCAGACTTCAAAATCACACCACCCCCTGAGAAATGTATTTGCTGCAATTATACATTTTCAAGGGTTATTATCCTGAAAACAGCAAAACCTCATGCAAATCAGACAGGAAACATTGAAACCCCAATTGGGTAATGAGCAGGGGCCAAAACAAATAACAATTCACAGAACAAGAAATATTAGTGTATAAACAACATCTGAAAAATATTCAGCTACTAAAAATAATGAGAGAAGTGCAAATTAAAATGGGATATAAGCTTTAAACTTTCATTTATCAAATTAGCAATTTTTAAAAGATAATTCACTTTAACAATAATGGAGAAAAACCATTGCACTGTAGTTCTCCTGAAATGTAAATTAGTATAAACTTTTTGGACATTTTGGCAGCACTTCGCTTATCTGGGGTCCCCCAAATGTGCATAGGCTTTGATATAGTAATTTTTCTAGATACTCATTATAAGGAACTATTCAGAAATGTGCAGAAATACTTGCATTTTAATGTATACAAATCATTATATCAAAATAGTGCAAAATTCAAAGCCATATAAATGACCTGCAATAGAAAAGAAATAACATAACCTATGAACATCCATAAAGATGGCAGGTATTTAAAATATTTTTAAAATTATATTTATTATTATTTTTTTTGAGACAGAGTCTCACTCTGTCACCCAGGCTGTAGTGCAGTGGTGCAGTCATAGCTCAATGCAGCCTTGAATTCCTGGGCTCAAGGGATACTCCTGCCTCAGCCTCCCAAGTAGCTGGGACTACAGGTGCATGCCATCATGCCCAGCTAATTTTTTTTTCAATTTTGTAGAGACAGGGTCTCACTATACTGCCCAGGCTGGTCTCAAACTCCTGGCCTCAAACAATCCTCCCGCGTCCGCCTCCCAAAGTGTTGAGATTACAGGCACAAGCCACTGTGCCTGGCCGTAAAATATTTTAAAAATCATAATTGACATAAAATTGCTCAGAATATGTGTAAAGTATGATTCAAACTATATAAAATATATATGGAATAAGAGAAAGAGAAATAAATATATCTAAATGTTATGATATTTATTGCTGATGGATTACTTTCTCTATTTAAGGAGCTGAAAATCCTTTAGGTGAACTTTTTCTTTTTTTGGCATCCTGGGTGGGTTCACAATAGGTGAACTTTTTACAGCAGTCTGTTATTAATACATACAAAATACATACAAAAATATGCACACATCATAAATATACAGCTTAAATAATTTCAAATTAATGCATGCACCCAGACCAAGAAATAGAAGGTTAAGAGCTCCCCAAAATCCATCCCTGCTTTCAGTCACTATTCCCTTTGCAAGGTAACCATTATCCTGACTTCTCCCACCATAGGTTACTTTTGCCTATTTTTGAGTTTTATATCAATTGAATCATATACTATACTCTTTTGTGTCTGGCTTTCTGGGGTTTTTTTTTTTTTTGAGACAGGGTCTTGCTATGTTGCCCAGGCTGGAGTGCAGTGGCTGTTCACAGGGGCCATCATAACACACTACATTCTCGAACTCCTGGGCTCAAGGAATCCTCCCATCTTAGCCTCAGTAGTAGCTCGGACTACAGGAGTATGCCACTGTGCCTGGCTGGTGTCTGCCTCTTTAACTTAAGGTTATGATTATGAGATTTATCCTTGCTGTGTATAGTAGTAGTTGGTTTATTCTCACTGCTGTGTAGTTCATTTATATGAATACACCACAATTTAATTAATCATAGCTTGTGTTAGTTTTATAGTCAGAAAAAAACCCCAAGGAGTTTAAAATAAAATTTGGTTGAAGATAGAGCTGAAATTGGACATATTTTGTGACTTAACATTTTTATATATTAGTCTGCATTAATTCTCCCATCTTCTTTATCCTCTTTTGGGCCTGTGGTCATTATATGTCCACCATAGAACAAAAGGAAAACAGGAAAGAGATGAAACCTGAGTCCCTTAATTGTGCCTCTCATTACTGCTCTGGCTCAGGGTGGATAAAATGAATTAACTTTTTCATCAACGTGCCCCTCCCAGTAACTGTGATGCAGGCGTTCAAAGCAAATCTCTAGTACAAGATATAATCTGATATTGTTGCAGTCAATGTCTTTTTCTAGTTCCACGGTTAAATGACTCAGAGCGGTAATGGAACCTTCCTAATTCTGGATTGTTTGGCTTACATTTCACATCCATTTATTTAGGTTTAATATGAAATTTAGCTAATAAGGCTAGGCACAGTGGCTGACACCTGTAATCCCAGCACATTGGAAGGCTGAGACGGGAAGATGGCTTGAGGCCAGGAGTTTGAGGTTGCAGTGAGCTATGATGACGACACTGTACTCTACCCTGGGTGACAGAGTGAGACTCTGTCTCTAAAAAAGCCAAACCAAAACAAAACCTCTAACTAATAAGGTAGTTATAACTTTAGAACTGACATGGACATTACAGATAATCTCAACTGGTTTTCACCTGGCAGATGAGGCAGTGGTGTCTCTAGTGGTCTGTCCAGTCCACATAGTAATGGGGCCAGATCTGGAGTAGACTCCCGGATTGCATTTTGGAGGCATGCTGCCTCCCTAAGGAAAGAGCTGTTTTAAGCTCCTTTACAAGAACTGCCATCGTATTCTCTTGTTCATTTGTTTCCAGCATTTACTCTGTAGACTTTAAGTTACTAAGCATTCACTTTACAATTTGGAATTGGTTTGATTCTTATTCCTAGTCATGGACAATATAGCCCTTGAATTTAAAAAGACTTATTTTGAATCACTAATGGAAGAATTCTTGTTTTGTCACTCTCTGAAATTCAACCAGAACTCCAATTTAAGGTGGCATTCTGAGAGCATGTCCCTATTAAGGTTAAGGTAGTAAGCGTGTGAAGTAACTTTTTTATATGTTGCTTTACAGGAGGTGAAGGTTTAGTAATCCCACATGACCAGACAGTTCCAGAAATGAACCACACAGCAAATTTAAAAAGAGACAGCCCCAACTTAGTGGAAGAGGGGCTTGTCCCATCGCACAAAAAAGGACGATCATCTACTCCGAGGGAGAATGCTATGGTTTGTATATAAAAGTGAAAATCTTTGTTCTTTTCATTCTGCTATATTTATTTTTTTAAAAAACTGAGTTTAATTCTATACAGTGAAATGCAAACATCTTAAGTATACAGTTCAATGAGTTTTGATAAATATGTATACTTATATCCCATGAAGGTAATGAACATCTTCATCAATCCAGAAAGTGAGCTCAGGTCTGTTCCCAGTAAGTCCCATCTCCCTCAACCTTGGGGGAAATACCTTTCTGATGTTTTTTTTCATCCCAGATTAGTTTTGCCTGTTCTAGAACTTCATATAAACAGAGAAATTCATATAAATAGAATTGTACAGTATGTACTCTTTGTGTCACAGTCTTTTTTCCCTAGAATAATGTTTTGGAGATCCATTTGATAGTATCAATATTTCTTTCCCATTTATTGCTGACTGGTATTCTGTTGTGTATGAATATCCAAAATTTCTTTATCCATTCTTCTTCTGATGGACATTTGGGTTGTTTCTAGCTTTGGGCTGTTAATCAGTAAGGTGGCTGTGAGCATGCTTATGGAAGTGAACATATGTTTACATATAATTTGTGTAAATACCTGGGAGTGGAAATATTGGTTCATGAGGTAGATGAAAATCTATAGGAAACTGCCAAACAGTGTTCCAAAGTGGCTGTGCTGTTTTATATCACCACTATATTCTGTTGTTTTTTTATCTCTGAGGTTGAATAAAATAGATTATTAAACTATATATAACTTAGATTAACAGAACATGCACTTATTTACTTACATAAGGATGTGGATATTAATGCCATATGAGTAGTATAGGCAATTCTCAACTTCTATCAGCCCCAATATTTTCATCTTTGGGGATAATGTTAATTGCCTACCAAGTGTCATGGTTTTGGACATAATTATCTGAAAACACTTTGAGAAGCATGAAGCACTATGCAAGGTAAGATGGTAATATTGTGTTTATAATTATTAATGTATAATTTAGTATAATTTTGGCTGTCTAATAAGTTTGTAATGCAGGGTTAATTCAGGTAATTTCTTATATATTTTGAAACAAAGACATTGATAACTACTTGGTATGTTTAAATTCAAATTATTCTTATGGGCCATATTTCATCCTTAGAATAAATAGTTATTATAGTGAAATATAATGGTTATTTACTATCTTTTTACTGTTTATACCCTGTCTTATTCTAAAAAATGTTTTAAGATGATTTGGAGATTAATTTATCAAGAAAAATAGGTGCCTAAGTGTTTCCTATCTTGTCCACAGAGTGTCACTGTTGGATTATTTGCAAATCAAAAATCCTGTAACATTTGGTTCTTTGTTCATGGTTAGAAATATTTGCTTTTAAAGCAGTTCTGGTACTAGAAGACTAGTCTTTCTACTCTGAAGTACATAAGGGGTTAAGCTTGATGGAAAATGGTGTCTTAAGTGGATCTGGGTTAAGGAGAACACAGTTCCACAGGTACATCTTTTCATGTTGTCTTAGGATTTGCAATGGGCAAAGGCTCTTTGAGATAACAAATAGGCTTTTGGTGCTTCTTGAAAACGAAATAAAAGCCTTGAACTTTTCTTTGAGTTCTTTTTTTCATATTTCCTTTTGGCTTATTAATAAATCTTCCTTAGACAAGAACATGAATACCTGATTGTGAAGAAGGTGGTAGTGACTTCAGACTTTGAATAATTACTTAATATTAATTGCTAATTGCCAAATATGTTCACATTTAACCCTCACCATGAAAATGATTTAGATTATTTTTCAGCCTTCATAGAGTGTGGAGTTACTCTGAACTCAGGCTCAAGGAAACATTTCTCTCCCTTGAATTTGTATGCTTCCTTTCATTAAACAATGAGCTCTTAATCATTTTGTTTCCCTCTTTTTCTGGTGTAATAGGAAATTTAACAGCATTTTGTACCCATTTTTGTTAACTTTTCTAATCTTTGAAATAATTTTAAATTTACAGAAGAATTGCAAAGTACTGCAGAGAGTTCTTGTGTATATACTTCACACAGCTTCCCTTAATGTTAACTTACCTGTATACTTTAAAATTATGGTAATTGTAAAACCTCAGTACAGTTATCAAAACCAGAACATTAACATTGGTGCAGTACTGTTGGCTAAACTGTAGTCCTTGTTTGAATGTTGCCATTCCCCTCTACCCCCATATCTTTTTTCTGTTCCAGGATCCAATCTAGTATCCCACATTGAATTTAGTTGTCTTTCCTTAGCCTCTTCTAGTCTATGATAGCTCCTCATTCTTTCCTTGACACTTTTGATGACTACTGGTTAGTTATTTTATAAAATGTCTTAATCTTGGTGCATCTTATACTTTCTCTTGAGTACATTGAGATTATGCAATTTTGGCAAGAATACCACACAGATGATGTTATCTCCTCATTGACTCATATCAGAGGGTACATTTTGTTGACACATCTTTTTATTGGTGATGTTAGCATTGATCACTTGGTTTATATAGTGTCTTATACATTTTTCCATTGTAAAGTTATTATACTATTTTTCCCTTTGTAAGTGATAAATATCTTGAGTGGAAAGATACTTTGAGACTATTTTAATATCTAGTTTTTTCTCAACCCACCAAGTTCAGTTAGCATCCATCCATAGATTTTACCTGCAGTAATCATTACTGTGGTGTTTGCCTCGTGGTAGTGCTCTGTTTCGCTCATTCTTTCTGTATTTATTAATTAGAATTCATTTGTAAGGAAGAGATGTCTCTTATCTTCCACTTATTTATGCAGTTATATATATTTACATCAATATGGACTCATAGACATACGTTACATTATATGAGTTATAATCTAGTATTATCGTTATTTATTTCATTGATCAAAGTTTCCAGCGTTGGCTTTTGAGAACTCCTAGTTGGCTCCTGTGGTCTTTTGACCTGTTCCCACCCTTTTTTGAGCACTTCCTTATTTTCTGACATCACAAGATGTTCTAGGCCCATCTGTACTTTCCCCGTCCCAGCCCTCGAATTCAACTTCTCTTGAAGGAGCCCTGGTTCCTTTTATTGGAGAATGCTATTTAGAAACCAAGATCTGGACACTAGGTGTGTTCATTGCTGCTCTCATGTCATTGATCCTAGGCCCTCTCTGCTGACAGAGCCAGGAAATAAATGTATGTATTCTAATCTGTACATATACATAAATTTATATTTATATGTCTATCTTTATATGTATTAAAAACTATATGTTCATACTGATATTCAGTAGCTTTTCTTAAACCTACATTCTTATATAATAACTTCTTCGTTACCTCCTTTATTAATCAACTCTTTTTTATTCTCATATGAATGTGGGTTTTGGTTTTACTTTATCTCTGCTTTATAGTAAAAGATTTCTGAAATCCTTTGGAACATAGGGGAAAAATGAAAACAATTAAAAAAGATAAGTATTTAAAGTGTTATTTTTTATAGTGCTTAATTTGGCTGCTAGTGATATTAGCATTGACTACTTATTTTATAATATTAATCGATAAGCAATATAGCTGAAGTTTCCTATGATGAAAAATCATCAAAACCAACTTATGGAATTCTAGCATTATTGTGAGGTATTAGAGTTCTGTCTCTCAAATATAGTTTTCTGAAATATTGAGCTAAATTTTTCCTTATCATATTTAATGTTATTGTACAATTAATAGAAATTTTGCCATGTCAAGTTCTCGATGATTATCACCCCACTGTGATATACTTTTTAAAAATTTCTAGTTAGAATAGTTTCCCAAGGTGAAAAATTTGAAATAAAAATGATTTCTGTAGTTTTTTTTTTAATAGCCTATAACTGATCAAATGTGTTAAGGTTGGTGCAAAAGTAATTGCAGTTTTAGCATTGTTGAAATTTGCTGTTTGCTATTGGAATACATTCTTAAATAAATGTGCTTATGTTATACATCATTTTAATGTGCATTTCTCGCTTTATTTTTTTTGCTAATGACTTATTATTTGCTGTTTATTTTATATTTATGTTAGACTATGGAAATGATGTTAGACAAAAAGCAAATTTGAGCGATTTTCTTATTCGAGTTCAAAATCAGTCATAAAGTAGCGGCGACAACTCACAATATCAGCAATGCATTTGGCCCAGAAACTGCTAACGAGCATACAGTGCAGTGGTGGTTCAAGAAGTTTTGCAAAGGAGCCGAGAGCCTTGAAGATGAGGAGCATAGTGGCTGGCCATTGGGAGTTGACAACGACCAAGTTAGAGCACTAATTGAAGCTGATCCTCTTACAACTATATGAGAAGTTGCCGAAGAACTCAATGTGGACCATTCTATGGGTTGTTAGGCATATGAAGCAAATTGGAAAGGTGAAAAAGCTTGATAAGTGGGTGCCTCATGAGCTGACCAAAAATTTTAAAAAATCGTTGTTTTGAAGTGTCATCTTCTCTTCTTGCGCACAATGGCAATAAACCATTTCTCGATCGGATTATGACGTGTGATGAAAAGTGAATTTTGTACAATAACCGCCAATGACCAGCTCATTGATTATTGGACTGAGAAGAAGCTCCAAAGCACTTCCCAAAGCCAAATTTGCACCAAAAAAAGATCATGGTCACTGTTTGGTAGTCTGTGCCAGTCTGATCCACTACAGCTTTCTGAATCCTGGCGAAACCATTCCACCTGAGAAGTATGCTCAGCAAATCCATGAGATGCACCGAAAACTGCAACACCTGCAGCTGGCATTGGTCAACAGAAAGGGCCCAATTCTTCTCCATGACAATGCCCAACCGCATGTCGCACAACCAACGCTTCAAAAGTTGAACAAGTTGGGCTACAAAATTTTGCCTCATCCACCATATTCACTTGACCTTTTGCCAACCAACTATCATTTCTCCAAACATCTCGACAACTTTTTGCAGGGAAAACGCTTACCCAACCAGCAGGATGCAGAAAATGCTTTCCAAGAGTTCGTCGAATCTCAAAGCATGGATTTTTATGCTACAGGAATAAACAAACTTATTTCTTGTTGGCAAAAATGTGTTGATTGGAATTGTTCCTATTTTGGTTAATAAAGATGTGTTTGAGCCTAGTTATAATGATTTAAAATTACTGGTCCAAAACTGCAGTTACTTTTGCACCAACCTAATAGTTAAGCCTCTTTCATCTGATTGTTTGATATTTAATTTCTCTAACATAATCTTTTAGGAAATCAACTGGATGAAATGTAGTGTGTGACTAAGTGCATATCAAGATATCTCAATTGAAACAAAGTGGCAGCCCATCAATGTTTTGTAAAGAGTATATCTTGTGTTTCGAGGGGATTTCGTAAAAATTAGCATGTTGGTAGCGATGGACAGAGGTATGTGATTACCAGGAATTTT